>PNEQ01092802.1:0-15729 GCA_003012365.1 Medauroidea extradentata
AAAAAAAAAAAAAAAAAAAAAAAAAAAAAAAAAAAAAAAAAAAAAAAAAAAAAAAAAAAGCGAAATCGATATTATTGTATTTTATACAATGAATAAACTGTTTTTAAGCAGTATAAATACATTCCGACTGCACAATGTATCTTACACGCGCAAACATTAAGTGACGTGTCTAGAGAGGTTAGACATTTCCATCGTTAGACGTTACGCGCGTAAAGATATGAACTGGCTGAAAATAGAATTTCACCCATATAGGTGTTTACAACGTACACAGCTGTGAAAAAATAATATTTGAGAGAGTAACCTAGAAATTTTTAAAACACTGCGCTCATTTAAAATACTATTTCCGACGAAAAAAACACGGCCTTTCCGTTCAGCAGTATCTAAAAATCTACTATTCATATTGACACGAAACTAGTGGAGGGTTCTAAGTCTATTCTGGCGTAGACTTTCCACCAAAAGTTTTAAAACTTTTATAATAGACATTAATTGAAACATTTTCTACAAACATAAAAAATATATATTTCAAACTTTTACATGTAAAGAGTCAAAGTCGTAGTTTAACTACTCTCTGCTGCATAAAAAAAAATAATAAAAACTTTTAAGCATGTAAACCAAATGAATTATTTTGAAAATCAGAGGTCTTAAATATTTCAATAATCTTTTGTCATTATACTAACAAAGAGTTTTCTACTTTTAATAGTTGTCACTTGTTAATATTCTAGTGTATTATTTAAAAACGTATAATACAGAATTTTTTCCGTGTACTTGCAAAGGAATCAAGCACATTATAGAATCCACTGCTATATGAGGGACTTAGAGTCGTAGTGACGTAAGGCACGATTATTTAGTAATATCGTTTACGAGGAAACTATTTCAACTGACTTACCTACACCAGTATAAATCTAAGCCCCTCGTATGTATGCTCGAGCTTTGTATTCTCGTTCATTGTTCTAGCGAGTAGCTGTTATAATGAGAGTACACACGACACTGGCTTACACAGGTGCGTCGGGATAAAGTGAACACTCAATGCCCTGTTAAATTTCTATTTCCTGCCAATTCGTATATTTCCGCGTGTAACGGCTAACGACGGGAAACGTCTAACCTCTCTGGACACGTCACTTGATGTATGCGCGTGTAAGATAAGATGTGCTGTCGGTTGTAACCTGTACAGTTTGATATAAAAAAAGTTTATTTACTATGTAAAATATAAGTATGTCGATTCCAATTTATTTCATTTCAGTATTGTTGCAATAAAGTATGAAGCTACACGGAACTATGTTCGCCAATGCGCTGCCAACCATACAAGCAGTAAGACAAATATAGTTTATGTTGGATTATACGCAGTAACGACTAGTGATATTTTTCAAAGGTTAAATTTTAAGTGCTCACTTTATCCCGTACGACCTGTACCACGCAGGATACTAAACTCACGAATTTTTACTTCCACTAGGTTTAATATATTTTCTTTACAGTGTACATTACGTAATATATGTAATAGACATGTTATTACTATTTGCTCTACAGCGTACATTACGTAATATATGTAATAGGCATGTTATTACTATTTGCTCTACAGCGTACATCGAAAAAGTAAACTTAGGCCTAATGTGGTCTTACACGTAAACTATTAAAAAAAATAATAATTTGCGGGAAATTACATTTTCGTTAATATCGAAAAAGTTAACTGTGTTTGTTTCATTTGTAAAACTAATTTATTATTTTCCCATCGATTTCAAAACACACTAGCTCAAATAAGTTCGTAAGTGTTACTGAACATTGTTACGTCTTTATAAATTAAATAAATAATAAATAAATTGTTAATGTGTTATTTATGTATTTTTCTTCCAGCTTCTCATTGAACTACGTTAATCTAGTTTGTATTAGTATATGCGATGTCTTTATTCTTACGTTATTTAAATTTTAGTTTAATTATCATGCCGTTTTAATTCTATCATGATACATCGCTAGTTCATTATTGCATTTTACTTTTAGCATAACCTTAAACTTAAGTTTAAAATGTCATAAAATAATTGTAAACTGTAGACGGAAATTTTATGGACCTGTGTAAGACGAGGCGACATCGCCTTAACTGCGCCATTAATAAAGTCGTATTACTATTATTAAATTTATTACATGATAAGAATTCCTCAAGGAGACATATCGTTAATATTATAGTTAGCCTCTTAGGAACATGTTTTATGTATTCTCGAATTAATAAAATGGACTTTCAATCTGCTGTATGAAAAAAAAAAACTGACTAGCTGATTCAATACAAGACAGAAACATAGGTTGGACTTAGGCCATACTCGACACAAATTACTGTTTCAAGGTCACCGCCTAGGTGAACGAATTTTGCGTGTTCAAGGTTTAGGAGTGCGGAAGCTATTAGGACGACACAGTACGTGCATCACACTGAAGGTCATGCTCACTAGTTTTTAATTTATTTTTAGCGATATCAAATTTTTACGCCTAAACGAGAGCAGATATAAAAAATTTGTATGGCAGTTTTGTTTAAAAACGTCTCCTCCATGTTGGCTGATTTTTTTCAAGGGGGTGAAGACTATGGTTTCAGCTAATTACGTAACTAACGGAATTCTGGTTAATTGACTTTTCAGGCGAAACCGATTAATTTATTGTTTCGAAAAATTAGCTACCACGCCAAAAAAACATTTAAAAAAAATTGCCGAACAGAATTGTTTTGATATCTGCTCTCGTTTAAGTTTAAAAAATTCATTATCACAAAAAAACAGCAGAAACAAGATGGAATCGCCTTAACCCTAGCCTCTAGGCGCAGTTCACTGAACTGACGTGATGTATTCTCACCGACAACTACCTTCTATCAGACATCCAGTTGAGATCCCATCATTTTATGTGACGTAAATTAAAGATAAATGAGTATTGTACACACTTATACTATTTAAAGGATTCTGCGCCAAGATTTCCAAACCTAAAAAAAGGACACCAAAACACCCATTTTCGGCAGCGTAAAAATAAACTTCACAGATACACGGAGGACCTAAAATGAGTATACAGAAGTGCAACGTACTTTGAATGTTATTACACTCTAAATCTTAATTAGTGAATACTCACTGATTCCCGCTGATGGATGGAGCAGTTTCAACAATTTGAAGCAGTGAAAACAGTCGTAGTTTAATTAAAGAAATTTCAGTGATTCCCTTTAAGAGTCCCAACGTCTCGCAAGTGAATCAGTGAAAATTCGCGGTTTTTTTTTTCAGTTGTTTTCGAAGAACAGTTTTTACTTACTGAATCAGTGAAAAAATAGTGGAAAATCTGCGCAAATTCACTAATTAACTTGTGAAATGTTGGCATTCTTTATCGGCGTCAGTGAATAGTCACCAATTTCACAGTGGTTTCTCACTGATATGTCGAAATTGCTCCATCCATAGGCGTGAATCAGTAAATATTCACTAATTCAGATTTAGAGTGTAGGACGCACTCTCCGCCCACCACTCGACGACCTGGGCAGGCAACCCCTTAGTGTCCTATAGAAAAAATAAACTACTACTTCACAATAATTACAATGTATTCAAGGGTATGTTGGCACTTCCTTTTTTTTTTTTTTTTTTGCGCGGTGAATCTTCATCTCTAGCGATAAGATAGCACGGGTGCCGACTAGATTTATTGTTAATGTTTACTACATGTTTAGAACACTAAAGCGCGTGTAACAAAAACAGTGCTCCAATACAACCACGAAAATCACACACGCGTGCACGTAGATACACGAGGATGTCACGAAAATATTTTTGGGCTATTTCGTTTTAATAGCATACGTAAATATCTGCAGCTGTGCTTCGTGGTGATTGGCAGCGCGTCCTTGTTCAGACAAGTTTCTCATTTGATTGCACCAATGGTAATAAAGTTATTGTGTAGCAATACTTCTGTGATCTGCCAGTAGAACGTCATGTAGGTAAGCGAGAGTTAACACATCTAATAACTGACCTTGAAGCATAGCTGCAGATGTGCACGGAAGGCAGTGAAACAAACTGGGGCAAAATTCTTCTCGCAGAAAGTTCGTGCCCTAGATGACGAAAGTATCTTGGTAGCCTACATGGTACAACTCACTCTAAACTGAAAATATGTACCAAAAAACTGGTACGTCTACCACCGACTATAATCACATTTCGAAGGCTGGTAGGAGGATAGGGGATCTGGAGCCGACGAGGGAAGGGTTGTCCGGCAGGGTTGGGGAGAAATGGGGGGGGGGATAAGGCCTTCTTCGATCAGGAGGGTCATCCCGCATTCCCGCCGCGTCCCGGAATTCCCTATGATTCCATTAGGCGTAACCTAATTCCAGGAGCACTCGTCGCTCGACCAGGCGCTCTCTATGCTACCCTTATAATTAGCACGGCGACCTAGACTGGAGCATGGGACTGCAAACAAGACTGGACCTACCTACCCCGTCATTGGCATGCGCATGCGCACTACATCTTGCCCTTCCTGACAACCACTCCACCCTCCAATGTAGCGGCCCTCGTTAGCCATCGTACACACTGGCCGCAAGTACACTTAATCGAGCTCTCGTCCGGCTGACGTGCAAGTATGGGTGGGTTTACAATACATTAATTATGTCTTAAGGCGGCCGCCTAACTGGCGCTAGAACTACGCGCAGTGTGCTCGTAATTAACGTTTCACCTCAGAGACCAGTAAACGTGAGTCCACAATGCTTATATACGTAAAGAAAATACACTTCAGACTACTTTTCAACACGACTTTTAAACACCACGCACATTGAAAGCATTATTATAAAGCCCTTAAACTAATCGATTTTTTTCAGACAGCTGTTTCTCAATATATATGTACCGGATTCGTTCGAAATATACGTCTAAAACTGCACTGTATTTTGCTAGAGTGACGGGTTCAATTAAATGATAAGAGTCGCCGTTTAAAGTACCACGGTAAAAAAGGTTACGGCGGGAGAAAGCGAACGATTTACGACATTGGGCGTAGAGACGATATTCCAAAACTTGTGCCGGCCGGCGTCGCTTGTAGCTCATCGTCGACTTTCGCCTCACACAAACAGCCTTCACACCAGGCAGTAGCCTTATGTACTACGCAGTAAGCGTTTATCGCGCACAAGGAAACACACGTCAAGTCATAATTCCAGCCAATGGAAACAACCAACAATACCGCCATCAGATGGCGGCTGTGTGAACTACTTATTTGGCGGCAAATTATTGTTTGACAGCAATTTTTGTCAAATTATCTAGTTCTGTATTTTCATTCAGATATATATCGGCGAAAATGGATGGAGAACGGATAGACCTAGCTTTCTGAATAGTTTTGATAGTTCGTGCTACTTCTCTGCGTCGTAAATGTATTATGTATCGCCATGATTGGCTGCTTTCCCAGAACTCTCACTTAAAATATAAAATATAACCGTTTTCTTAACACTTAAGGTAACCCGCCCATGCACACCATTGGAAACCATCGTATTGAACAGCACAATTTCACATCTTCTGTATACAATATGTCATAACACATAAGTTGTATGCTTATTTATTTATATTATAAAACCACATTACACCTGGTCCACTATAAATGATTAGGTTGTATCACTCCACCTACACATACGCTTGGAATGTAGATTGGAGAACCGAGGGAATTCGTTACGTCTTGCGGTTCGTATCTACCTATCCTTGTGAGTTAAAACATGTACATAATTTTAAAAAAATTTCAAGAAAAATACTAAAATGATGTCTCTGAAAATATTTTTAGCTCGAATAAATATAAATTACGGCGTCCAGTGGCATTCAGTGCTTCGGCCAATCAACGCTGATTAGAAAACATGTTATGCTCTGGTTAGTAATAGCGTTCAAAGAACATTACATTCAAGATCTACACTGATCACTAATCGATTGTTTAGTCGAGGCCTAAATTATAAATGAAGTGTTTTTGTTGTCCATTTTAGGTAGTCAAATTTTGGTGCAGAATCTTTATAAACACATAGGTAGGCCTATGTACAATACATACAGGATGAGTCTGAATAACACCGACAAACGCTGCCAGGTGATTCCTTATGAAAAAACAAGCAGAAATTATGCTTTTTTTTTACATAAACATAATATTAAGGAAGTAATGAGTTTTTGAATATCAACATTTATAATCGTACTACCGCAACATATCGGAAACTAAATGACATAAAAAAACAATATTTACAGCATTGCTTAATCCTGTTGGGACCTTCAAACCAATAGAAAATAAAACTTGTATCTTCTACCCGTATGAAAATAAAAGGGGTGACTACCCTCTAAATACATACAACTTTATTACCGTTAGAATTTTCGAACATTTGAAAATGGGAATACCGTTTATGCTCAAAACACACTTGAATATTCGCGTAGACATACGGAGCCTAGAGCATAGGCAAACCTGCGAACATCCATGTGACGTGTGCAGCGTACAGACGGTGGTGGACATTCATTGTAAACAAAGTACAATAATCAATTTGCTGCTAGCATTCTGCGTACAAATCGTAGCAGTTGTGAACGAAAATGATAGGTCCCAGGCAGCTGAAACATGTGCAAATGGTGTTGTGTTCGTTATGTGTGTCGCGGGCATTCGCGTCGCTTCTGTACCGTAATTGTAATTCCACCATTAAATTACTAAGCTTTATGTCTGTATTTTTATAAAAGAATGCCCTCCTCGCTTTTTATAAATTCCTCTGACTCAAGTGACCTCTTTCGCCTTTACCTGAGACCTACCTAATTGTGTATTCACAACTTTTTTTAATTTGCAATACATACCAACGTTCAAACATTCGCCGATATTGTTGACATTGATGTTCCAAATGGTATGCCATTTTTCTTCCTTTTTTATGGCTAGGGTGAATGAGCGAGAGAGATGTTGTTCAGCGCTCAACATCGAGGTCTTTAGCATTGGTTAGGAGTGAAAACGATGTGAGTATGGAGCAGCGCCGGAAATGGTGGCGGAAACGGGAGCTCCCCGAGAAAACCCATCGGCCAGTGCATCGTCCGGCACGATCCCCACATGCGAAAATCCAGGGACCGACCCAGCCGAGAATCGAACCCGGATCGCCTTGGTGTGGGGCGAATGGTCTGGCCATGGGTGAAGGAGATTGGTTGAATGAGGGGGAGGGGGGGTTAGGTTGATTGGATGATCTGCGCGGGTCCAGACGCGCAGACGCAGAAAGTCCGTCGTGCGTCGTCAGTTTCATCAGCCAAGCCCTCGCCAGGGGGTCGCGTCCCCGCCAATGTATATGCTAATGCGAGGGGCGCGTCGGGCGGACGGCGTAAAAGACTTGATGGGCAGGGATGTTAGTGACGAGGAGGGGCGGTTGGGGGAAGGAAGAGCAGACTTCGCCGCGTCGTAAAACCCCCTCGGGCCACGTCGTCGACTCTTGCAGAGATAAGGCGCGGCTCGCATTGTTAGCTCTGCGGGCGAGATAAGAGCGGGGAACATCAGGCCGAGCGACGCCTGCAGCATGGTCGTGATAGTACGACGAGCTGGAAACACGCAGCTGAGAGCACTAACGAAGTGCACACCTCCCTCCCTTCCATCCTCATCATGTACCACCCGTCTACGCGGACCAACGACAACCCATCTCGTCGTCAGGTAGGGCGACAGCTAATACAATGTACCCCCCCCCTTCGGGTCAAACCTCTTCATACCGTCGACGAAGACGCTTACGAAGACGTAGTAGGTATAATCTATCCGGTAGACTGATCACGTCATCGGGGGCTACTCAGTCGTTAAATAAACGATTTTTTTTTCGGGCGTATGAAAACTCCAAGTTTAGTACTTTGGCGAAATCTGCAGAAGCGTTATATTTCAACCGCCGTAGACCAAGTTCGGATAGCACAGAATATCCTTTTGTACTGGTACAATATAATTATGTGGCATTAAAACTGCGCAGTAGTAATGTACACTGTACAAAACCGCCAGAGCTTGCCACAGAAAACAAATTTTATTTTGTATATACACACGGGAGCTTGTGTTTGTTAATTTCTTTCTTACGAGCCCTTTAAGTTGTTTTAGAGATTTCTAACGGAGGTAGACTGTACTCGTTTCATGTTTATGAACGTTTACAGAGTAACTTCAACTGTATCGAGTAGGTCGTGTAAGGTTTTCGTGATCGCCTGACGCGGACTTTCCAGAGGCGCTCCTGTCGCTGTGGGACGTACCGACTCCGTGTGGGAGGACGCGAGCGTATTATTTACACAACCATAGCCGTCTTTAGTTGAAGGCCGTGGCCCTAGATCTGGCAACCCTGCCAGGAAGGGTCATTTTAACACTTCTTTTGTCACACCAACGTCTGTGGCTTCTCCTGGTTCGCCGACATATAGGACACAATAACGAATCAGGCAAAGCCATTGCCTATGGAGCTAACAGAAGTGTTAAAATGACTCTTCCTGGCAGGGTTGCCAGATATAAGACCGCGGTCTTCTACTAAAGACGGCTATGACACAACACACTCTTACCTGAAGATGTAAAGTTCTACTGCCGCTGATTTTTAGCGAAAAGAATTTCGAACCAACTTATTTGAATGTTTACGTGCGCATCTGCAGCTGTGCTTCATGGTTATTGGCAGAGGATCTTTGCGCACAGGTGTCGATCATTATACTTTGCCAATCAGAACACGGTTACTGCAATACCACATTGTTGTGATATTGCCTGGCAAGCCGGGCAGCGAGAGGTTCGGGCTGCAATTAAACCAGCGTTGGGAAGACAGCAACTCTACTCACCTCCTCGTGGAGTGGCGCAAAAATGAAGATAAGCATGTCAATATAACGTCTTGCTACGATGTAACTCAGATCTGTCGTTCACCAGCACTCATCCGGTCTACAGCAGTCCAGTTCTCCTCCGGGGCTCGTGGGTCGAGTCCCGGCGGGTGCGTGCTCGTCAATCGATGCCGTCTATATCATCAATCCAGCTTTCGATAAGGTCGTCACATCTAAATATGTGGCAGAAACCCTCAACTTATAATAATATATTAATTATCAGTAATATTGAGCTCCACTCCTTACTTAACATAATACTTGCAACCGTCTTTGTACTGAGAATACCTGCCGTTGTAATAGGGTAAATGCTGTTTAACCATACATATCAGAGTCATTTAATCCTAACTAACATCTAAATAAACACACAGTGTAGCTACCGTCTGAGCGAATCCCCCATTTAATAAAAACTTTGTAACAGCAACCATACAAATAAATCCACAATAATATGAATTTGTAACACTGGTGGAGGCGCCTTCTTATATTATTTATACTCCCTTGCCTTCTTTGTATACTTTACTCCCTAGCCACCGAGCCTTCCACGAGGTGAGCACAGGGGAAAATATAACACGTCTGTGATTGGCGGGCAGAACCCCAAGACGCTGCGAGTTAGAAACATCCACTCACTGACCACGAAACTTAACTGAAGATATGCGTGTGAGGTAAAAGATGGTGCAAAATTCTATAAAGTGGCCTCAACGACTCTTGGAAACGAGATATTAAAATACGAGTAAGGACTGGATCATTCAATAGTGAATACATTTTTGTTAGCAAAGAGCCGTATACAGTAGTCGCTATATGCCGCATTTGAAGCATGAAAACAGGCAGGTGATAAGGCCTAGACTAGCTAGTGCGTCAGCAATCGCGATCATTTTCGGGGATCTCAAAATGGCCAAAAATGGGGATTTTGAGACTGCCGTATCTGTAAAAATAACAACTGCTATCGACGAACACAACTATAGAAACCAGCGTTAGACTTTGAGCTACGCTGGCCACAAACAAAATAATGTTGTCACCGCTTAAAGTCTCATAGAAAAATAGATAATAGTAAAGCACAGCACGCCAGCGGAGTTGCTTGCACGGAGAGGCGATAATGTGTTACATATGACGGTCAACGGCAACCTTACTGCCCCTGCCACACACAAACAACCTATCCAGGGAGGCGGGCTGCGAAAACAGTGCACAAAACTAGACGTTGGCTTTTTCCTATGGGTCTTTAAGCGGTGACCCTACTATTTATTTACGGACAGTGGGTAGTAAAGTCCTATAACATTCTAGAAAACCAGGCGAGACAAAAACAAAGGAACTTGTCATGATTATCTGCAGTCAAAACATAGTAGACTTTCAGTTTGCTTGAAGACGGGAGCAGATGTCAAAATTCCGAACATAGCAACAAGCTTGTCTAAGGAAACCTGTGATATTCTGTGTCGTTTTTGTTGTTTTCCTTCCAGTGTTACGTCTGTCAAGTCCTCGGCGTCATCTTTAGACATTGTGATTTACTGCGGTAAAATTTAACTGCCTGCTAGGCTTCAACGTTACGCGTTCATTTCTGACGCTTTTATTTAATTAATTTAATTACTGGCGAGTCCCTATTGCCTGGGCTATTACTATTGCTATTAAACGTCTGTGATTGGTCTGTAAACAGCTAGACCGTGCCACCTAACTATCGTCCAATCATACACAGTGCAGGATGATACACTAATTTGTAGAATACACTGTCAAAGAATTCTCGCGATTTCTCACCATCTCTAGGCACGCGGTGTTGTGTATAATCTGTTCTTCATCTCATCATCGTCAGTAATTTATATTTTTCCTGTTTAATAAGTTTCCCATCTGTGTTTAACATGTGCTTACTTGCGTCTTATATGATATGAATCCTCTGGCATGTATTATTAGATAAAGGCACAGGTGCATACATAATATACAAAGTTTAGTACGGTGTAATACGTCGCAGATATTACAATAAATGTATAGCTTTCTCGATATCGTTCATTTCCTCAATAAACATAGAAATAGTATTCTAGCAAATGGCCCTTCCGGCGATGTGCCCTCTTCTTATGAAATATGTGTAGACCTCAGTTTGACATATAGAGTGAGGCAACTGTGGTAAACACCCCACGTAGAGGGCATGTCGCCACAATTATTTAGGCCTATTTTATTCAGTGCCAGTGACTCTGGTAGTGCATTTTTCAATTTAATGCGATAGCATTTCTGAAAATAAAAGTTTTAAAAATTGCTGAATTGTCCGAAATGATGTAAAGAGTCATTGATTACCGCTTTAGGAACATTTTGGAAATGTTATTTGTATCACTTAATTTTTTTGGGGTATCCTTGTCTGCCTTTTTTAGGTTTCTTTTGTCAGAGACCTTTACGAGGATGCGCACAAGTCACAGAAGTTTCATCACTATCGGATAATTGATAACGGAACGTATAGAAGACGAACAGACATTAATTTGTAAAATTTCATTTAATATGAAATAAAATTATATGTATGTATTCTGACTACAGCTGAAGTTGGCTTGATTTTTGTTTCACCTGGTTTTCTACGACGTCATATTGATTCTCATTTTACTCAATCATTTATTTCTATTGAGTATTTCAAACCAATTTTGATGATTCTCAGCAACCCCACTCCGGAATACGTTTTCTTGTCGTGTCGTTGTATGTTAGGAACATATATATAATTGGCGGGTGGTAAAAAGTGTGACTTGTGCCCTTCTTCCTGTTCAGTGAAGGTGATTAGAAGGGTTAAAGCTACAGGTTAATATAATAAGATAATGTACCCTATTAAACGCCCAGTAAATGCTGCAGAAAGGCACTAGTTTCAAGGATGTGAATAGACTTATGAACTTCTTACCGCCCACTAAATATGAGTGTCTGCTGGCTTTAAGGCAATGCTAAGCTATTTCTACTGTTTACGGGATTTCATATCAGTTTCAAGCCTAAACAATAGCAGACATAAAAATGTTGGTTGGCAGTTTTTTTTTTTTTTTTTTTTTTTTTTTTTTTTTTTTTTTTTTTTTTTTTTTTTTTTTTTTTTTTTTTTTTTTTTTTTTTTTTTTTTTTTTTTTTTTTTTGTTTTCACCTTGCTGGCTTAATTCTTTCAAGGCAGTATATAGCCTACTATGGTTTTCGTAAAACATGTAGTCTAAGTGACGAAATTTTTGTAATTTGTCTTATTAGTAGACGCCGTTGAATTTCTTGACTTAAAAAAATAGCTAACATAGCAAATACCATTATTTTAAACAAAACTACCAAAGAGATTTGTGGCATCTCATCTCGTTTAAGTTTAAAAAAATAATAATCGAAAAGATTAGAAACAAGGGAGCCTGGCTTTAACACACTATAACAATATTTAACATCCATAGCGTCATGCAATCTAAGTAAGAAGAAACTTGCCAAGCTTTGCTGGAAAATTTCTCAAACAGTTTCTGCGGAATTTATGTACATAAATGACGTAGTGTTGCCGTCAATAATATCACATTTAAAGACAGGTCGACAGTGAACCGGCACGCCATTCCTGTGCCCTGCATATAGGGTCGATGTAGTGTTTGATGCACGAGTCAGTGTAGACCTTACAGCTCACAACAGTCTACATGGCACGCTATGTAGTTTGTTGGCACAGCAGGGCTACTTTCGCCACGCGAGAGAGTTCTTTCATCGAGGTAAACATCATTGCAACGTGTGACGTATGTAATCTGGCCGTGCCTAGCTTTTAAGACCACTAGTTGCTATTTATGTTAATTTTGCGAGTTTATTTTTTTTAAACCTAAAAGAGATAATATATCGCAAAGCCGTTACATAGAAATGTTGCACATCGTTTGTACTATGCTGCTTAATTTTCCCAAAACATAATCTTGACTAATTATTAACGTAACTAAATTTCCTTAAAATCAATAGTTAGCCTAAATTATTGCAACCTATGTTTTGAAAAAATTAGGCTACATAGTAGCTTACACACAATTTCCAATATTTCTATGTAGCGGCTTTGCAATATCTGCTCCCTTTTAGGATTTAAAAAATAAATCTTACTAAAATAGCATAAATAGGGACCCGTGGCCTTAAAAAGAAGCACCAGCCGAACGCCTTACGCTTAGGTGCGATAATATGCTTGATGAGAGAACAAAAGTAAGCCTTATAGCGCATGCGCTTCCTAGTCCTCATCTCGCTCGTTGGGGGTACAATAGCAAGAACATTATATCTGCAACATTGTTACATTATTACACATGTTGACAGCCAAAGTATTGAATTACAGATGCCATTATTATGTACTTCCCGTCTTTATCTTCACGACACTGAGCGCCGAAAACATAACAATATCATTTTAGCCATGTTCACTTGACTGCGTGAGAGATTTTGGTCCTTAGCGCTGGTGAGGGGTGACATAAGATGAGTGTGGAACAGCGCCGGAATGAAAGGGCGGGGTAAACAGAAGATCCCCGAGAAAACCCGCCGACTAACGTCATCGTCCGGCACGATTCCCACATACAGAAAATCCGGAGACCGGCATTGCCGGGAATTGAACCCCGATCACCTTGGTGAGACGAGAGGTCTGACCACTTGGCCACCGCGGGCATTCGTGTTCACTTGAATTACATACGATAGGACAAAAGTAAAAAAAGAGGCGTCTATAGATAACAGCATTATATATTTCGTGGGGAAAAACAAATTATTCCTAGAGCAGTTACTTACAAAGATATAGCAAGTCCACGATTTATGTCAAACCGCTTTGTGTTATTTCGGATTTACGTCGCCAATGTTCTAATATTCATTTTTCAATTTAAGTAGCCGCTGGTTCAGAACAACGTCGTTAATACGTTCGTGCATGATCTCGTTAATCCATTCATGCGCGACAGAGTTGACAATCTTATGTTCCAAAAAAGGTTTGGTTATAGCCTGTGGGCGTACGTCAGAAGGTCTTTTCATGTTTGTATATTCCTGTAACTTGCAAATTTTGACTTTCACGTGCCGCTATTGGAGGAATGTGAGAGCTAAAATATTCTCATATTTGGAAAAAATTGCTCGCTAGTAACGTCTACAAAACGAACACTACGTCTAACAAATACAAAAATATGCAGTTTTTCCTCCTGGACGCCTTTAACCAGAGGCGGATTTAGGGCTGTGATTGGGGGGAGGGGGGCAGATTGCCCCGGGTGCTGGGTTGGAGGGAGCGCTGGAGGTGCCGAAAATGTTTACTTGCGAATGAAATGTAAATATAAGTGTAAAAACACAATATCTATTATTTTGACACTTTTACTAGTTTTGTATTTTTGTACTTTTATTAAACTTGAGCACCATACAGTATTAGAAATGCAGCATTTATAATTAGAATGTACACTTAAAAGATAATGGCAGTTAGTACGTACAGGTTTTATGTATTTGTACTAAAATGTTATACTGTTATTTACGCGAGTGCAAATTAACGTATGTAAGATACGTTTAATGCTGTTGGGTTTATTTGACTGATAGAAAAAAAAGGATGAAAAGGGGGTGGGGGAGAAAATGACAATTCTTGCCCCGGGTAAAGGAAAGCCTAGATCAGTCCCTGCCATTAATATTTTTTGAATGCTATCTCTAAGCAGGCATCACTGCTAAGAAGTTCTGCACATCGCTCTGCTGTACCTCGAGGAGGAGGAATGTAACTTAATAGTTTCTGTAGTCGTGATAGAAGGCTGGTTCATCAGACACGCACTATACGATGAGTTATGGACAGACAATAAAACCAACTAACATTTTAAACGTGCCAAGACTTATGCGCCATGCTACAAAGAAAGATAAAAGAAAGACTAACAATAATTCATTGTCACTGGAGGTCATAAAGAAGGGTTTAAACTCCTGCAACCTCTAGCTCCTGAAATACGTCCTGTAGCGAAACCATGCAGTAACTTTTTATTTCTCCTCGCTATTATAAAGCTTTTCAGAAATCCCGCACGTAGGAATAAGTAAGCGCGGGGGTGAATTATGAGATATTGTTTACGCCTCGAACTACGTTACTTCGAACAAAAAAAAATATTTAAGTGTATTTACGATTGTCTGTATTACAGAATAACGAGGAATACAGATGCAAACCTACTAGGTCCCAAAGTACCACACTGGTTATAAATATATGGCATGTATAACAACACTGAGAAACTTTGGCAGGTGATTCCTTCTATAGAAAACCGAAAATATTAGAAGAAACGTTTGTGTCTTAACTTAATACGTACGGAGGAGTAAGCCTTTGAAGTTCAAATTTTAATCCGTTGTTTAACCCACAATGTGGGAAACTAATAAACTTGGAAGGACAATACCAAGATCATTGTTTATGTTGAGTTCTTCTTATCAATAGCAAATTATGGAAATGACCTTCCACCCTTAAGAAAATTACAGATGTTGCCGCACTCTACCGGCATACCGATTTCGTAGCGCTAAGAAATCTGTATATTTGATAAGGTTTATTGAGCTATGTGACATATGTAATACACTGTTACAACTGTGTAGTTCAAAACGCAGTTAAGTATTCGGCGCAGCATTACAGAGCCTAGAGCATAGGCAATACTGCGAACATTTGTGTTTCATTGTTCTCAGCGCACTTGTGACGGTGGAGATTCACTGTAAACAACGTGTACTGTGGCGTTTACAAATTAATTTCCTCCGGCAGCGCACTTGTGACGGTGGAGATTCACTGTAAACAACGTGTACTGTGGCGTTTACAAATTAATTTCCTCCGGCTAGAGAGCAATGAGTTATTTCGTTATTTTTAGTTTAACACCACAGAATGAGGGTAAGGGTAATTATTAAGTGTGGATCACACATCATGGGTAGTAGCAATTTAGTATCCAACAGTTAAATAAATGCACTTATAACTACTAGGTACCATTGTCCTCATTTTACCTTTTCAAAGCTCACCTATTCAGCATTAGCAATGAAATCTTCATGATTTACAAGAAATTAATTATACCAACTCTCATGTTCCATTTTAACAAAACTTTTT
>PNEQ01092803.1:0-26349 GCA_003012365.1 Medauroidea extradentata
GTCGCGCACCTCCTCTTCGCCTGTCAGCCCGCCGCAGCAGTCCTCTTGTATCGCCAACACTGCTCCGCAGGTAGCCGCCTGCCGCCTCACAGTAGACTTTGACGTCACCAAGATGTCTTCACCAGTCTCTCTCCACAGGCGTAGCACCTTCCTCTAGCACTTCCAATAGCGAACTCTCTCCAAATGTGCCGATTCTGTGGTTTTATACTAGCTCAGACAGTCGGGTGTTCCCCGCATTACAGGCCGCCCTCGAAGGGTTAAGACGCAGTTGGGACAGGTATCTATGATGTAGTTTAGGCGGGTTTCCCACTATGAGCCACCCGGGCTTTGAGTCATCGGCCAGCCCTCAAGGTGTTACGAAACAGCCGCCGACCACTGGCCTCCAGGAACACGGCACGCAACAATATATAGTACTTTGTAAAATATGTTAATGTAAAAATTGACGAGTTCTATACCCTCACGATTTAGTCGTATATGGGGTCAAGCAGAATGAAATAAATAAGGGGCCTTTGTCTGAGTTACAATTCCCATTATGTAGCTATATAGAAATAACAGCGAAATGGAGAGCGAAGCTTACGCCGCTTACAGTGCCTCCTAGACAGCAGGATGTTGTCTTGCAGTGTGCGAGGCTGAAAATGTGTGTTCAATTTTTACACTCGTTTATTTTATGATAGTTGTAGTATTGGACTTTCGATACAACGTCCTATGCCCAATTAGGGTGGCCGTGAACTCTTCGGACTAGCAAAAAATTATATCTCCAGATCCCAAACTGCAATGAAATTAGCATTTATAATAAAAGAGGACTATTCAAAAAAAAGTGTATCAAAAGAAAGCAAATATATCAAATTGGATGAAAGGTTTCTGCTACAAAAAATTTTTAACAATTGTGGCCACTATCTATATTACCTTGGACGCACAGTTAAGCCTTTTCATACTTGTTGAATATATAATTCAATTGAGTGTGAAGAAAAAAAAGGGTGGGGGAGGAGGAAAGCTACCATTTGAAAAGATGTGTTATATACACCACCATACCACACATTGCATAAGTGATGCCGTTTTCTCTTTCATTTTAGTTAGATTTGTTCTAATCTATCAGTACTTTATTCTACGTCTGAACCTAAGTGCATCACAGCCTTATAAACTTATACATGCAGGGATGTTTTATAGTAAAGCTAGTTTGCGCAGTTCATTGTATGCTATCAGCTTCCCAATAATTGCAATGAAATCTCTGATTCGCTCCATGTCCACCTTCTACATGGTGCAATTCACAATGCAATATGTACACAAGTCTTTCCTTTCCCTCCAAACTATAGTTTGCTGTCTAGGCCTGTCGTACTTAATTGGAATTATTTTAAAAACATATCAGCGAGTAAATTGTGTGATGGATGCGAGGACGAGGCAATTGAGAGTCTTACATACATTCACAGCCATAACCTTTAAAGCATTATTGCACAAATGTCTATTATGATAGGCGATTTTGCATTGTACAGCACCAGGTATTACTTGTATTCCTCCAATAACCGAAACACACTCTCACATGTCCACTCCATTTTTTGTTTACGTGTACAGTAAAGCCCGCGAAAACTCTGCTTGAAATGGCCAATTACAATTCTTGTTCCACACAATTTTCATGGCATTGCACAGAAATAGAGCTTGTTCTATGCTCTCAAATTGTGTCGTCTCGTGCATCGCATGTGATATTCCGAGAATTTTGTGTCCGACATGCAATGAAATTTTAGCAGAATGCACTGAAATTTCGTGTTTATTGCTTCGTGTGATTTCAGCTTTAGTTTTACGCTCGCAACTGGGCTAACACCCAGTGGTGAGCAGACTCCTCCCCATTCCCATAACGCCAGTCTTCCAGTCTCTTCCTAAACTTTCTAACCCCCTTCTCAATCACCAACTCTTCCCCCCAGTGCGTTTCACTCCCTTACCTTGACTGGATTTGTTTGTATGGACATACTCCATTGCGATGGAGTATGTCCATACAAACAAATCCAGTCATGCACCCCCATTGCACAGTTCTTTCAAAGATCACTCCCTTACCTTCCTCACCAGCATTGCTGTCTGACCCTCTCCATTCTCCTCCACACACTCTGAATCTTTTCATTGTTGTTTCTTTTTTTCCTTAAAAGTTCCCCTATTTAACTTGCAGGCCAAACTGCCCCATCTCCCCTTTATATTCATAATCCAATACAACCTGACCAGTAGTTCCATTTTCCTCCTGTCCCTCAACGGTTTCCATCCCAATTCCTTCACCATCACACTAGGCCTAAAGTTCCTTACCTCCTCACCAGTCTGACACTGCCTTTTCCATTTATTCATCGCCCGTCAAGCTTGCCTTCTCTTCACCTTCTCTATCTGTTACGCCTTCACCTCCACGTACAGATCCCACTCTACGGCAGCATATTCCAATACTGGACAAACCATCGTGAAATCTGCTTTTCCCTTCAGCACACTCCTAAGCAGTACTAACGACATTCTTCCCCTTCTTAACCACTCTTCTTCTATGAGATTTTAAAATGTTTGTTGCAATGGGAGTTTACAATTGGAATTTATTGGTTTGTGGACATACAACATTGATCGAGCAATGGCGTATGTCCACAGACCAATAAATTCCAACTCTTCTTCTAGTCGAGTTATTGAAAAGAGAGTAGGTATGGACGGCGTGTTGTAAAAGGATTTGCAGATAACGTGGAATGAGAAAATTAGTATTTTCCCTACATTGAACAGAAAATTATTTTTGTGTATGCTCACCACATGACAATGTGCCTGCCAACCAACACTTTCACAAGTTAATAACAAAATAAATAGATGACATCCCCTATAAGCAGCGAATCTCTAAATTAAAAAAAAAGGTTTGTGTAGTACACTTCAGTTCTTCCTGATCCTATTTCATACAAAATTGGGCATACTAATGATGTTACAGAATAGTTTTCAGTATCAAACCTATATGACCGATTTTACTGTCCTATAGCAGCCATTCTTGTCAAATCTGTTCAGATATGTCTTAAGCTGTCTTAGAATTGTAAGCAACAAACAGATCTACACTTGTATGTGAAACCACCACACAGAACCCGCGACTGTTTTAGTGCACTGTTGGGCAATATTTAAGACACTCGTGGTCTAGCTGTTACCTGTACATTTAACTTTGGATTACTGGCCAGTGTGTGGAGCTTTTCATCCACTTCCTTCCAGAGCTGGCCAACAGTAACTGACCACAGTTAATTCAGACAAAATAGGGCAACAGCCTGTTACTACATCAGATGCAGATTATTTCTCAATTTGGAAAAATTAACTGGCCAGCTAAGTCATCAAATTTGATCATCATGTGTGGTCACTTGCCAAGCTAGCAGTTCACTATAGACTTTTCAGTTAGACGCATGCTGATCTCGAGAACACAATTTGCGATGATTACAAAAACATTCCCTTCACTACTGTACATGATAAAGGGTTTTATTAATCACCTGGAATATTACTACGTTTAATTTATATGAGTTACTAGGATGGGGGGGCATTTCAAGCATCATACTCATGAACAAAATTTTGAAATGAAAAAGACACATGCTTACTCTACGTACACTGATACATTTTAGAAATATATCTCACATTTTCTTGCAATTTATGCCTTAGCTGGGATATGTGTCACATTACATCTGGGAATATTAACGAGGAAATTTGTTAAATATATGTGTCACAATATGAGCTGTAAAAATAATTAACTAATAAGATTATGAAGTAACTTTGTCACAGCTGGAACAGTAAGGACAAACTGTGGAATAATTGGAATTTTTCACATTGAAATATTTTTACGAATTACAAGACGTTAATTTGAGATTTTACAATTAATGTTGAACAGACTTTGTACTGGACTGTCAAAGGCCATGATACATCATTTCCTATTCTTTTATGATAATGATTTTTTAAACCTAAACAAGAGCAGATATCAAACCTCGGGCACAGATTTCTTTAAAACAGTGTATATTACGTTAAGTAATTATTTCAAAACAAAATACGTAAGAGTTTATGCTAATTATGCTATTAAGGTATTTCTCATTAGGGAACTAATCAGCCAAATCCATAAAAATTTTTGTTTGAAAAAATGTATTGCATAGTAAAAACAATTTTCAACAAAAGTGCAACAGTTTTTCAACATCTGCTCACTTGAAGGAATAAAAAGTAATTACCGTAAAAGCATTATAAATGATGGATCATGGCCTACAACTGCAAACTTTGTAGAGATTTGTGTAGACGTAGGTACTTTATAACAGAAGATACCTCATTTTGTCCAATATTACAGATGAGTATAAATTTCAATTTATTTGCCAATTAACCTAGGTCACGGTCGTAGAAGAACAGGTCTGGACACTCGCCTGGAAACTTGACCCCCTTGTTGTTTGGCTGTAGTTCACCAAGTTACCGAGAATATTGTGTTTTATTGGCGCTGATGTTACGGCGGTCGGACTAAACTCCGCCCACATCCTTTCCGCTAAGGTAAACAATTTATCAAAAAGGATTTTTTAATCTATTTATGAAATACTTTCTTCGCTCACAAATTTAAGAAAAGGCTCCAGCAATCTTTATTTACTTTATAAATTTAACAGTGGAAAAAAGTGGACGGAGTTTGAGTCCGACCGCACGGAAAACAGCGCCAAAAAGTACGACATTCTCGGTAACTTGACGAACTACAGCCAAACAACAAGGGGGTCAAGCAAAATACATTGTTAGATAGGCGAGTGTCCAGACCTGTTCTTCTACGACCGTGACCTAGGTATTTACTATTCTATGACCATAGTTACCCCGTGCAAGGAAGAATGTAAGTTTTAATTGTCTATGTATTGAATGTATAAGGTATTATGGTTTTGAAACTTTAATGATTTCTACAGCTTTTATATCTATGCTAGGAATATTTTGTTTTGTATCACGTATTACAACCCGATCTGATAATATTGGCGAACAAACCCGGGGTAAGCTACGAGAAAAGTATTGATTGGAATGGGTGCTGCGACGTTAAAACAAGAGAAGTAGTTTTGTTGAAGAACGATGGAGAAAATTTTATGAAAATGAACGTTCCCGTCCATGATGCCGAACAGACGTGTAGTAAAGAAGATCTGAGGATTTCTTCGACGAGACGCTAAATTGTTCATAAACGTCGTCAGAAAGGTCTCACTTTACTTCTACGATTGATACCAGGAGAATTTCATTGGAAATTATACACGATGTAAACGCCGAAGAAGGATGTTCCAAGGAATTGTAAAAAAGGCCATTCCATAGTCCACTTCGTGTTCGTTGCTGTCCAGGTCTCCGAGGTCTACAGTTCGACGGGTCCCCTATTCGATGAACGAGGGGAACGAGAGCTTCATCTGAGGACGAAGAGGTCGCGATCGTCTTACGAGCACCAGGAGTACGTGGTCGCCACCCCAGAACGAGAAGGATGTGGTCGAAGGAGTATCGAGGGATGATCTAGAGACAACCGTCCAGACCTACTACAAGACATCCTCGGTAAGACCCACCCAAACTACGCCGTCGTGTCAAGTTCCCGAAAATTTTGTTGATTAGACAGAACGACATCAAAATTCTTCTTATATCTCAACGGGTGCGATTCACTTCAAATGAACAAAACCTAAGGTCGACCTGAGATTTCTAAACTTGAGCTAGCAAAGAGTTTAAGAAGTTTATAAGTTGTTCCTGGAACAAACAGGAAAATGGAAACATCTAGAACACAGAAAACCAAGTAGAACCCGGGTTTGTAAGATACTTGATGGTCAGGTTCGTACCCGAGTTAATCACCTTGGTCACGGTAGAAACACATCGTTTTGAAAATTCATACACTATCATAATTTCTGCTTATTTATTTATCTAGTTGCCTGACTTGTCTGTAGAAGTCATTATTTTTCCTATCATATTAATTCTGTTTAAATATATTTCTTATGACTTCTACAGGCGTTTGGTTTCCATTTGGTCAGTTACTCTAGTACTAGAGATATTGGTTGGTTTTTCCTATTTTATCTCATCCTTTATTAAAGTGAAAGAAAAGGTTTGACAATATTTTTTCTTTACACTGTGGAGGAAATGGAATCACGACGGATGTTGGCGTCGCGTGAGCCGTAGCTAAACCATTTCAAGCACATTATAGTATTTCATGCACACAGAGTGATATTATATTACAGAGGATTTAAAAAAAACGCAACTGAACGATACAATCACCTATCCTGAACTAAAACACAGTAATTTAGTGTTGTATCTATTTCCTGTCGCAACGACACTGTTAACTAACCAGCCAACCAATGATCGAGAGCTCACCCGCGACAGTGTTTGTATCTGCTGCAACCTTGGACTGGATATAGTATAGTTAAATGGGCAACTAACCTCAGATGAATACCTTCACTAGGTTAGGTGTTGTACCCACCATTTGTACTGTCTTTAAAGGCTTGGTGTTCATTTCGATTGCCAAGTAAGTGCCATGAGATCTGATATTCAAATTATTTTCGTATGTAAAATTGACCATTGAATAGATGACTATGAAAATAAAATTATTTCGCGCTGAAGACGCACATATATTTTTTCACTATCCGATAGTAATTTGCTGCCAAAATAACTGTGGGTCGAACTAAAGCAACGTACTATAAAGAAACATTTACACTCAGAAAGTTGATTTGCTGTTCTGTAAATTTTCATCTTCGTTTTAGTTACTGACTTGTAACTGAACGCGCGAGTACCCATTCTGACGTCACCAGACATGTAAAACAGTCGTGACAATAAAAACAGTTAACAAATTCACATTAACTTCAGTTGCATTTCGTTATTTGCTACAAACAAATCATTGGTCGAAAGACAAAAAAAAAAAAAAAAAAAAAGCAACGGCGGGATCAGTTGCGGCAATAAAAGAATGAAATCTACTTTTTGAAGCCAAATAGTAGCAAAATATTATATCGTGCGATATTTAAAATTCAAATAATTATCTGCAGTTTATTTTTAACACCTACAGCAAAGGCAGTGCGTGCATTAAAATAATGACCTAAACTAATTACGTAAGGGTTATTTCTGTCCATATTCATCCTGATACTTAAAAACCCGTGATTACAATTTGTACTTTTAATACTGTAATTGTTCACAATATACATTTTGTTATTATTGCGTTTTACAGTTCGATGAGAACTATTTTAATTGTAATTTGAATACGGGGTAGGAAGTGGCGTCGTACGGGTTCGGTTACTATATATTACACTGCGTATTAAACACAGCTTTAAAACGCTGCTTACATCAACACATGCCAGAGTGAGATAAGCCTATGTTCGAAGATTAAATACATATTGTTAAATACACATTTATGCTCTAATTTCATCGTACTTTTTAAGAATGCTATACATTTTGCAGTAGAAGGCAAACAATTAGTTTTGCAGTTCTAACAGACAGCAAGCCCAGTTGCCGGCTTAGAAGAAAAGAACAGTTAGTGAAGGAGTACCATCTGGCGCTAGAAGTGTCGTAGTTTCTTAATTCACCGCTGAAAGTGTCGCCCGCAGCGCTGGTGTCGGGTATCGCCACGCGAGACCCAGCTCATTCAATTACTACGTGCTCTCCCTTTAACCCCCTTGCGGGGGGGGGGGGGAGCGAGGCTGCGTAATGCTGGGGTTGGCTAGCGCAATCTAATTTCACCGCTCAGAACTGGCCAATCATGCAGTGAGGTGACGCAATGAGCCAACAACTTATAATGGAGTTGCGACAAAGACGAGGGTTGCCCTGGCGTCTTCACCTCCAACACCCAGGGCCAAGTTGCTAAATGTTTCCACACTTGGACGTAACTTGCCTGCTGATGCGAGAAGACCATTTTGAAAGCGAGTTAACCAAGGTGTTCTGCAAACTTTGTGTAACAAGTAACTGAACGACTTTCCTATTACACACAACTCAGTGTTTGTGTATGGTGTGAGACATAGCAGCACAATATTAGTTTCAAAGACGCGTTACGAGTAGATACTTGTAGATTTAGCGTAATTATCTGACAGATGACTGGAGACCAAGTTTCCGTGTGCTCTTCTATCTTCTTTTGTTGGCCGATAGTTTGGGCAGCAGCTTTTAAAATTGTCATACTCATATGAGATACGTAATTTCTTCTAACATATCTACCTAGTTTTATGTAGCTACTTTGTGCATCAATATTCAGTTTTTAAGAATGGCAGCCATTGAAACTTTCTTGATCACACAACTTATCTAAGGACCAACTTCCAGAGTTTCTTCAGACTCTGTACACATTTAGTACTAAGTAAAGTGACGTGAGTGTAATTTTATTATTTATCCCAAAGTCGAAGATTTCACGTCATGAATAAATAGTTTCAAAACATGTACGTATTTGAAGAACTTCAGGACCGATAGAAATAATTTTAAAATGTATACTTTTATTATCCAAAGTTTTATTATATTTGCCTCTATTGTAGGCCAACCATGTTATTCTCCGTTCACTCTAAGTTGAGTTCTAAAGTAAACAAATAAAGTAATATCATTGCACTTCGCTAGCTTCTAATTGGCTCAATTTGTGCGTCACGCCGACGTACTATTTCCAACCGACAAAAGTGTGTACAGTCGGCATCATAGGAAACAACAACGCCGTATATATTAAAACAAAATTGCGTGAAAATTTCGTACGTGTTATCGACATAGGGAAACAAAAATTACACAAAAACTTGATAAAAATATTGACGTCATGTGTAATTACTGTATATTTCAAAATTTAATAGTAATTGTCAAGTCATGACTAACGATTGTATTCAAATATTCCGGTATTAACGTAACGAAAATTTGGTACTACATGCAGAAAAAAATTTGTCAACAAGATGAGTAATTAAACTTACTGTAAAGTCCTCCTGGATTATTTTGTACTTCGTTTTGGAAAAATTACATTTTATAAATCACCAAACAATCTGTCGATAATTCACGACACATATTGTTTTTTTTATACATAAAAGATTGCTATGCGAGATTTTTATTCTTCCTTTATAAACATCACCACAGTTTGTTCAGTAATGAAGACATATATCCACGTTTCGAAAACCATGCAATACATTTTCACTGTTCACGTCCAGCATCACATAACCTAATCTGCAAGCGACGTAAATATAAACCGACGCGAGGACGGAACAAAATAGAACAAGGAACTTTGGTTCGGACCACGCGGCCGTGTTCGGACGAACTGGAACGGAAAATGGACGAACGAAAGAAAACATTCGCAGTAACCACAACATTGACGCGTTAACGTCCAAAAATACTTTGAAAAAATAAAACATTATATCTGATTATGATATTTCTGACTTATTTTTACTGTGGTAATTATTACTGAACTAAACTTTTGGCATCTTCAGAGTATCGTACGTCTCTAAATACTGGCAAGTGTACCAAGAAACACGTACGTTGAGCAGTGCGTCAGTCGTTAAATAACTCGTGAACCAACTGTACGGACGTGTCGTCCGCTAACCATAATTAAAGTAATAAACATATAGCGTCGTAGATTGTGTTTGTAACGTCTTTATATTTTATATATTTGTTAGTAAAACTCTGTCATTAAGTGATGGACTGGTAAATTTATATGTACACGACAGATAACAAAGATCTATTTCTAACGCAAGATCACAGTGCACGGCGGTCGGCAGCCAATGAACATGTTTGTTTATAATTTGCTTTGTTTATCCTAAAACTCAACTAAGAGTGAACGGAGAGTAGACGATAGCACGAGAGTAAATTAAAATATTATTTCATATTTCTAGATGTGAATTTTAACGATAATTTGCACCTACATTGAGGAAAATACGTTCATTACTTATGCTGGTAATTTCTTGTTATGTAGTCATTTACTTCGATTGTTCACATGTAATCAATAAAGAGAACTCATATCGTGACCTCAGTCTAAGAAAATCTGTTTAATTTTATTATATGTATGTATACAAAGCCGTTCCTGCCTTCATGTATCAATTCAAGTTAACAGGAATATTAGTATTTTTTTTTCAAAACCTATGTATTTACCAGTGCGTTATTTTTGTAATTTCATGCTTTATTCTCCGTCTCCTTCTCCTTGTCTTCCTCCTACTTCTTCAACTCATTCCTGTCCTTCTCCTCCATCTCTTTCACTAACTTCTCCTAAAACTTCATTCGCATCCTTCTCCTCATTCCCCTCTTCCTACACCGCCTTCTCCTCCTGCTCCCTCTCCTGCTTCTCCTCCTTCTCCTCATCCAACACGTTCTCCTCCTTCTACTACTCCTTCTCTTCCTCCTGATCCACCTGCTCCTCTAACTTTTCCTCCATCCCCTCTTCCAATTGCTTCAACCTCATCTTTCTCCTACTTCTCCTCCTCCTCAATATATTTAATCAGTATCAGTTATATATAATGAACTCTCCCTTCTTCTCCATTAGTTCATATTTTTAAACCATTACTGAGAATAATTTTCAAGCATATCGGGATTGGTCAAGTTTTTTAAAAATGTAATGATTTTGGATGTAGCCTAGACCAAAGTACTATATTCCTTTACAGATGTATTCCTTGGGTAAAACATGCATAAAACGTGTAATAATACATATCAGTTAAGCATAATATGCAATTAAAATGTATGAAAATGATAAGTCTGTGTTTGAACTTTACCTTAGAGCTAATAACAAATTTTATTCGACATAAATTACAGAAGTAAAACATTAATCATCCTCCCCAGAAAATTTTAATACAGTGTGTACTTTTTGATAATTTATCGGTTATAACATGGAGAAAAGTTGTATAGGTACATTAGAGAATTTCGGCCGTGAAGATTGAGCTCTGCCACAGTTTTGTAACTATGTTGACCTTGACCACTGAAATTTTTGGACTTTGGACAATATTTTGAAACTATGGTACAGGTTATAGGTCAAGTTCAAATGTAACATTTTATACTGACTAGCTCCTCCATAGAACTCCAGGGCTTAAGGCCCTCCAAAACAATACTGTTTCGTAGGTACCATACATGTTACAGACTTTAAAACTATGCACTTAAATCAAATATCTGTGTTAGTAGAGTAAAAGGGAATAATTAATTATTTAGCAATATACCACAGCTCCAATAAGATTCAACAATGTGTTTAAATTAAGGTGTACATCTTGGTCGACAAACTTTGTGCTTTCAAGGCCTAGATGTACGGAAGCGGTAATGACGTAGTACATAGTCTGCGTGCAAGAGTGGTCAAACTGCGTCTGCAACAAACTATCGAGTGATTTGCATCAGTAGTGGCGAACTATAAATCACTGTGAGGTAAATAAAACCGGTAACGACGATCTCGAGGGACATATTTCTTCTTGCAGGTACAAAGCCTCACTATTCTGGAGATGTAGCAGGGGAAGAGATGCTAAATGCGTTCGCTATGAGAAAACGTTTGACCAAATACGAACATGTCTAGTATCGAAGTGTTGCATGTGGTCGAATTTTCTTTACATTGTGTCTTCCTGGAAATGCTCAACCACAGTGTGGATGCATTCATGTGACTAGTATCGCTCTTTGGCAAGTCTACGTTAGAGTAGGAACAACCACATCGCCACGATGAGGGATATTTCCATTGTTGTCATCGCGAGGAGGATCATTGTCATATTTTTCATGTCGCCACTAAAGTACAACCGTGCGGCGAGCGTGCCACCACAGGTGCACCGCCCCATTCTTAAATCTCCCGAAAACTGCTACGAATGCATTTATACAGAGAAAATATCTACTGAATAGGTTGGCCTGATGCCTCCTTTCTCAGGGGGGCGATGTTTTCGCCGAATCCTCCCTTCAGCAAATACTACTTAAACAGCTCACATATAGCCATAACGGAACATTTCTCATTCCTGTATAATTGAACAACAGAACACTATCTATTGTAGAATCCATCGAATACTCTTCAAACAGCATGAAAAACAGACTGTCAAAAACCTCGACCAAAACCCCGCAAGTTGTTCTCCGGAGGTGTCACTGATGGAATCATACAATACGGTTGTACTATTCAACATTTTAAAGATAATGAACATTCGCCATTTTTGTGCTGCATTCTGATGTCCATGTAGATAACGTGGTGACATGTTTAGCCACCGTGCAAGATGCACTGACATGTCCAAATGAACTGATAGAACTTCTCAAGGTGTGTGGCTTTCAGTCTCGAATGTTTATAAACAGCTACCCAGTTCTACCTGCAAGGTTACCTTCTGATGATGTGTAGATTCCTACTTATTTTTCATTTAATTTTCCCTCCAGCACTGCACAAAATGTCTATGGGCTCATCTAGGATTCAAGTAAAGAAACATTTCACATATCAAATTCATTTAAAACAAAGTTAGTTTACCAACTAGACTATTCTGTATACTACTACTACCACCTATATATTACAGTCATTGGGTTAGCTGGCTCAGGTGACTTCTAAGGCAAAGATATTGATGCAGCCATCGTAGACTCTAAAAACTGGCTTTGATGATACCCTTCCAATAACAATCCTTAAGGATGTTCAAGTGCGATAAAATCATAATTTTATATTTTTATGAAATATTGTTAGTTTTGGAGATGATACTTCTGAGTACAGTTTACTCTTACGAAACAATTTTAGCTCTTATAGTTTTCACATAACTGGGTGTCAAAATCTAAATTTGCTTGTTACACTGCCATGCAAATAGTGAAAACCAACTGACCTACTTAAACAAAATGACCCACTGTGAACTAACATCCCATGAGCTACGCAATCAAACATTTAAAAAAACTACAACGCAATATTTTGAGTAAAAAAATTCGCAAAAGTATAAAGTTGCAAATTCAGCCATTTTATATACAAAACCAGTTCACGGGTTTTTTCAAATGTTTTATTACGTAGCCCATAGTTAGAGATGATGGTTTATCGCGGGAAAACTTGACTATTTGCTAGACTTCAACATACGCTCAGTTTATGAAAAGATAACTGGCTTTCGCTTGTACGTGGAGCTGTTGCCCCAATTTGACTAAGCCAATAAGAATCCTGCTATTGTAATATTTGATGCCTGTTATTGGTCTGCAGACAGCTACGGTGTGTCAGTGGTTTCAAGGCTATGTTGGTGCAAAAAAATTTCGCGATATACCATCATCTCTACCCATAGTATGTTATTTCACGTACGTAAGTCTATTGGTTTTCACTATTTGCATGGCAGCAGAACATGCAAATGTAGACTTTAACGCAACGTTATGAGAAAACTACGCAAGCTAAAATTGTTTCGTAAGAGAAAACTGCACTCACAAGTATCGTTTACAAAACTAATCCTACTTTACATAAATATAAAATTATGATTATCGCACTTGAACACCCTTAAAGTGTGGCACACAACAGATTTATTAAACTGTCTCTTCTGTAAAAATATTTCGTTCCTTCACTTGTAACCATTATGAATTACATGGCTTCTGCGACTGCTCTGAGGTGGCGTATGCTGCAGCTTTGTACCTCCGAGCTACACAGCCAGGTGGAAACGTGACAGATTAGTGTTCGTATCATGTAAGGTTGCCTTTTTTAAAACTTATCTTTATGTTACATGCTTGGAGATGTGTGCAACAGAAATTCTTTCATAAACACTTACATATTATAAAACAACCCTCGAAATGATTTATTTGTTTAACAGTGTGTGGGAATGGTTAGTTTTGACCATTGTTCTTAGCTGGTTTGCAGGTCATCCTCGCAGAGAGAAGGCCTTTGTACGAAATGGTTCAATAATTTTAGTGATGCTACTTCAGTTAAAATGTAGCACCATGTTGAATACACGAATATTCCAGCTGACTTCTCCGATCGTCTGAATTACTCTCCCATCCATTGAGGCAGTCAAGTCCTGCCTGATTTGTGCTTCCAAAAGCTGAGTGACGATACTCCTCTGCGATCTCCGAAGTTGTCAGTTTAAGGCATGTTCACAGTGGAGAAAATGTTGTGCTAGTTACACAACTTAAAGTAAATTGTTTGTAATTACTTCTAACACATTCAGTATTTTTCTAGATTGTATTATATCACTGTATTTCTACAGCATTCTATCAACACTTGTAGTTGTGATTGTCGGACTGGGTTCCTGCTGTACAAATATATTATTAATGTAGATGAGCAGTGGTTCATTTTCAGCATCAAGTATGTTGAAGAATATTTGGGTCGTCTAAAGAAGCATACGACTCCCAAAGTTTTCTTCGATACATTTTTCACTATTTCGGACTCTGATTATGTGGTCAAGGCGAGCAGGTATCTCTGTTCTTCATGCCAATTTATCCTTTGACAAAAAGTATATTGTTTTACTTACGTTAATAATACCTATTCACTTAGCTGCGGTTTTACAATTAGAGCATCTTGAATAACTACGCTAGTATAAAATACACAAGGCATTCTCAGAACGATATTTTGAATATTGGTAGACTAGTTAGTGGTATGATGCAAAGTCCTCTCGTACCCTAGATGTTTTTATTTGTGCTAAACTTATGATGGACGAATTTCTTGCTATAAAAGTCCACCAAGTTATGTCCTTTGCCAAACATGGAGTTGATCATGACGGACCAATTATATATCAAAGATCGCAATAGAAATGTATTAAATCTAATCAAGTCCATTTATCTACTTTATGAGCAAGGATGGTTTTCCAAAATATACTTCAAAACTCTCGACTTTCACATTCGTGAATGCCTACAATTGGTCAATGAAGACGTCATGTGTACAGCGACCGTGGCAGAAACTTTCCTGTGCCTTTATACATTTGTAGAACTCTAGGTTCGTCGTTTCGCATCTGATTCCTAAGAAAGTGTTGCCAAAGAATATGCATCACAAGGTACCACCTGTCACTTTAACCATCCTTCTAGTGTTCCAAAAATTTAGTGGATCCTGGAATGCTGGTATTAAATATACCAAGCCTCATATACAGTACGTTATTGATTAGCAGAATTCCACAATCACATATACAAACGAGCTCTGTGTTGACTTCAGGAAATTTTCTCAAAATTGAGTCACTGATAGCAACCCCAATGCCAGTTCTCCCCAATATACCTCTCATACACTCAGCATTTGCAGTAAGTGGAAATAATGAAAATGATATTTAAAAGCTGATACTTCAGCAGCGACAGAAGTGCACCAAGTATTTTCCATGTCTTCAAACCAAACACTTACATCTCACCTGTAGTTGCTGGTTGCCTACATTGCAGTGTCATAAAGGAAGGGTTGTAGAACTTCATTGTGTCTAGCATGGCATTGATAGTGTTGCCACAGTGTATACCACACAATTACTGATGAAGAGTCCGGTCAGTATGTTTTGTACTCCTAAAGAGTACAAAGTTACATATATTAGGAGGACAGAACATTTGACTATTTAAACTGTTGTTGTACTGGATATGTGGCTTATGTGACTGTTACCAGAATACACGTGCCTATTACTTCAATTGTCATTTGTATCGCAGTCTTGTGCGCACCTTGACATCGTAATACTTTAATTTATGCTAAATACACTTGAGTAGTCCTTCGCCACAAAACTATGTTTCAGTAAATTATCAGCAGACAAATTTTATTTTGTAGCTAAACACCATTTGTCTACAGCAATTTGCAAATCAACAAGAGAATGTCGGGGAATTTCACCTCGTATAATTATTTTTCCCTGGTACATGTTATGAAAATACCTTTACTGTCGGGTATAGTGATTTCTCTCCCTGCAAAGTTATGATTTTTTTAAATTTATTATGCAGTGCGCAAGGCAGGTTGTTGGCAAGCATGTATTTCGTACTGTACAAGTTAATTCAGAAGATATTTTATGCGAGGAAATTGTGTACTAAATGGGTTACAAAACAACGTGTCAATTTATTTCTTAATTTATTTAGCTAGCTTTATTTTTGCATCCAATAGGCCTATATGTAATGTGCTTCGGAATCCACAGGCAAAACATTTTATGAGCATTTGACATTTCTTGATGCAGTCTTCCAAAATGTTGCTACGGCTAATATAAAACTGGCTCCTAAGATATGTTGTAAGTTTTAGCAGAAAGTTTAATTTTGGACCAAGTGGTGTTGGACCATTGGATAGAGACAATCAATATAAGACTAGAGACATAAGAGATTGGCCTCGACCAGCATACAGAACTGAAAAACGAAGTTTAGTGCACCTGTGTGATTACTACCCAGTTGTGTGTATGGGTTCACAACAATTGCTGAGCCACTGCATATAACAACTAATAAACAATCTCTGCATGTAAAGCGGTTTTTGTAAGGTTAAAATTAATTTTGACATAACCTCTAGTCCTGAGCTTTCCGAACAGTAAGAGCGAATTTATTCATGATGCAGATGCTAGTAACGTTGGTATTGGAGTTGTGTTGTCATGAGTTCAATAAGGGAAGGAGAGGCCACAGTAGTATTTCAGCAAAGAACATCATAAGCGTGAAAGAAACTACTGTGTCACTCGTAGAGAGCTCTCAGCAGTTGTGAGAGAAATTTCTCAAATCTATCATTATTTATATGGCGCGCACTTAGTGGTACGTACTGATCATGCTTTATTATAATGATTACTAAATTTAGAGAACCCAGAAGGACAGATAGTACGAATTTACAAGGAAAAGAGCTCCGCCTCCTTAGTGACCTACTGTTTGGACGACCATCCGAAGAAGAGATAGCCATCTCAGAATATGCCAGTGAACTACGTGAAAATTAGTGGGCATACATTACTTCGCTCTGCAGCACCTCAGAATCAATAGCGACGGAAAGTAAACCCATTATAATCTAAGAGAATCAGATGAGATATTTCAAGGACAGCTGGCATAGTTGAACAATCCTAAAAGACGAAAGGAATACTAACCCAAGCTTCAGAAAAACTGGGAAGACCCTTACAAGATTACAAAAAGGATCAATTGTGTGGTCTTAAGGATTTGCCACTGTGGTTTTCGGGCTAATCCAAAGGTTACTCTCATTCATCGACTAGCACTTTATGAAGATCCAGAAGTAAAAGTGTATGTTTGGTACAAATAGACGTAAGGAGGTGGCAGTGTAATGAGAATGTGCTAGACGGAAATATATACCACCTCCTCCTCCCCATTTCCCTACCTATAATTCTAGCGACACAGGGCTACCTTTGTTTCCCTAATCACGGACATCACAAGGCATTTGCGGGCGGACGCCAAGTATCCATCCTCGAAGAGCACGTGCCTAGGCCATGGTCGAAAGTTACCCAAACACCTTGACACTTCACACTTCATCAACCAGTATCTTCCCCGAACTATAAGAATGTTCTTAGCATCGCTGTGTTCGGCTGTAAATACCAGCTCGCAGTGGTCGATGGTGAGAGTTGTTGCATTTAGTAGCAGTGCTTGTAAGTGGCGAACTCGACAGCGAAAACGTCGTGTTCAAAGGCAACATTGGCGAATTTGACGTACACGATGGCAACGGCGATGAGCGACGTGGGAACAGTGTATCGAGTGGCTATGTTGTGGCATGTGAGGACGGCCCGAACCAGTTGGGCCTAGTTTGGGAGATAAATTTGTGTGTGAGAAACAGGCGATCATGTTTGTTTGTCTCTGTAAATAGTGACATTTTTGGAAAGTGGCTTTCTCTTACAATAACAATGACTTATGTAAACTGAGGATTGTTTTGAGAGAAAAAGAGGGATTGATTAATTTTATACTTACAGAAGGGATATTCTATGTTAAGTAGATTAGCTGTAAATAGTAGTTGTAAATATCGATCTACAGGGTTTTTTAATCATGTCTAGCGAAGTGCTGTGTTATATAGACTATTTTATAAGGTTTCAAATATAATTAAGTGATTTAATTTAATTCATTTATTTAATTTATTAAGGCCTCAATCCCGATTGAACCTGGTTGCGCCCACAACAATAAACACGTAACATTACACAAAAATCACATAAATAATTTCAGCGATTTGAATTTTCTTCTCGTGATAAGTATGTTTTCTTGTAAACTTTATTATTCAATCGGATTGAAGTTATGCTTAAAATGTGCAAGCTAATTTTAGAGTTTAAAGTAACAGCACGTTAATTGGCAATTATTAGAACACTAATTATATATGTTTGAAATACAAGCTTATTTCCTAATTTATTCTGAATATGTACTTTAATGCCTATGGCTAAATGTCACTTAAATCATGAATCTTGCACGTGATTGTAGTTAGCTTTACTGTATGTATTAAGAACGCTTATCAGACATGTCTTCTGTGTATGAATTCTCAATTCATTGCGAATTTATTCTGGGAGTACACAGGATGTTGTCACAATATTGACATGCAATTTTATTACACATTTTATCTAAAAGCTTAGGGTCAAATTTCATTTAGATCCCTTTCATACACGAAACAGTTGACGCTCATATATTATTGGGACATTTTAGCAGTTTTATTTCAACCACTCTATGAATTTCAAGCTTGTCCAAAATTTATACTGTGTAAACAACCAGATGTCACTTAGACCCTTTTAGTTCGAAAGCACATCTAGCACACACAGAATAATTGGGGATTTTCCAGCACTTATTTCGAAAATTTATTACATGATTTGTGTAAAATTTAAACTAGATTTTAACTATGTTCCGGAGGTATCTATAAATCGCCTATGTGTTAACCAGGAAATTGGTATAAGGATTAAAATTTCCATTCTAACTGTCACGGTTAATGTAATCATCGCGAATTACGTTCTGAGTAATGTGTTCGATAAAAATAAAGAAGTTTCCTAATAACTTAAAATATCCCAAATTTTTTTGATAAAGAATTTAATATTACATTGCTCTGGTAGTTTCTTACAATTGTTTAGAATTATTTCGCTCGATTACTTGCGTACATTTACTACACACTTGTGTGGTCGATAGCCCTTATCTTTTTTAATGTACGGTAAGACATTTTTTTGTTAAAATGTGATAGATAAGTGAGGCGCTGTGGGGTGATGTTAATGGCATTACGATGGCAGACAAGGGAGTCCTCATAGCTACTGGGAATATAGTGCTGCCAGCGACAAGCACACATTTGGAATGCAAGGGCAGGTGGCTGTGTCGTCGTTGTAGTGAGGTCCACGCTGCTGACGTGGAAGAAGAGGAATGGGTAACGCGACGGATGCCAATTACTAGGCGCTACCCTCCTACCCTCCTCTAACCACATTCGAACAGTTTTAATGAAGCGTGTCGCATGTAGAAATGTCGAAACGACCTGTGGGAAGAAGAGAGCGTGCTGAATCGTGTATGTCGCTATTAGTTGGACGCGAGGGATGTTCTTGAGGACATGGGTCCAATAAGACACTCGCTCCTGTCTGTGGACATAGATTTGCACGCCAGTACGTCTGTGTTCTGGCGGTAAGAAATTCTATAGCCACTTTACTATGTTTGCAGCCAGTGTGCCTGTTCGGGGTATAATATGTAAATTTTACACTGCCATTCGCGTATTATTTGCCTATTTCACATTGCACAAATGCTACACTCGTGTTTGAACTCTCCGCAATATCTATTGGCATGTTAGTACTGTCACGCGCGTGCTTGCGGTAGCTGTTAGTAACACGGCAGTATAAATCGCACTAAGTATTTCAACGTTTTCTGAAAGCATCCAGATACAATGATATGCTTACGTGTTTCTGAAGTGATGAATCGTAAAAATCAATATGTGTATAATATTTTGATCATACAACATGAAATACGGGTTATATAAATTAACATTTTTGTTTGCCAATGAAGATAAGTAAAAAAAGGTCAAAATTAGTGCAAAACCACATTAAATCTTGACTAATATGACGATAGTACGATTTATGACTAAATTATATGTAAAGTAAAAATTTATAGGATTGGAAAGCGAAGTAAAGAATAACACTGGTCAAGTTTTATACGCATATGTCTGCTATTCTTCGTAGTGTGATAAGTCATGCGACGACTGGGTTTGTGAGAAACGGAGCATTAGGTATAAAATCTTTCGCTATATTTTCAAGGCCGCAGCAACTGGAACAGGGTAACACACACACACCCTCTTCCTCCACCTCTCGCAAGTTATAAACCACGTAGGAACTTCAACCTGAGCTAGCAACCACATGAAAGTTCAACACTTCTACGAGAATGCTGCTGTAATTCTATATAATTTTTCGGTTTCATTTACTGTATGTACAGCTATTGGTGCCACCCACCTGTCAATTCATTGGCGGCAGCAAAACAAGAGACTGTATTCACATATAGGATATGGTTGTCCTTGTCATTCGTATCGTCGTTTCTAGTTAGCTGAGCAAGTAATTGAATGCTCCTCCTTTATTCATAACAGAGATATATAATAGTGCGTTTACAGTTAGTAATCAAACTAACGATGCATTAGGTATATTATGCGCCGAAATGAAAAATACATACATATTCTCTGTGAAAGGGAAAAATGTACTACGGCTGTCCTACAAAAGAAGAAAACCTGACGTGAGAAAGAGGCTTACGGAAAATTAAGTTATATACTAATATTTCTTGTACTTTGGTTGTGCATTCGTATTATATATATGTATACATTTACATATATATATATTTATTTACATTTACACATATATATATATATATATATATATATATATATATATATATATATATATATATATATACATACATACACATATACGGTACATACACATAGAGAATGTTGCAAAATTCCATGTCAATATTCTAGGGAAACAATTTTCACGTGTAAAGGAACAAAATGTGTTATGTGAACATAGGTCCAAAAACGCACAGTTTCTGCGCTACAGTTGGCATACATAACGTATGGTTGAGAGCGCGCTGGCAGGATCATGTTGCTGTGTCACAGTTGTTCCTATTGTCTGTGTGTTAGTGGTGCTGTGTGTGGCATAGAAACATGTTATGTACCGCTGTAATGATGCCTCTGCAAGTAGCCAACCAGTGGAGTGTAAAGCCATGACAGGAAAAGGAGGAAGAAGAAAAGGTAGTTTTTAATATCAAAAAGGAAAAAAAAAATACAGTACCTTGTGACCTAGTAAAATGGCGAATACAGAATTAAGTAAGGTATGGGATTGATATTTAACAATTTGTCAGTATAACAATAATAATTTTATCTTCGCGCGTATTCTTTCTGTGATATTGCCAGCCTCCATAGCATAGTCGGTAAGGCACCGGTCAACGCTGCGATAGGGCCCCGGTTCGAATATGGACGGGGCATTGATGATGTGTTGCCCTTCACTTCAGTTCATTCTCATCACTCAGAACACATAGGGCCCTAAAACCCTCTTATTCCACCTTTTAGGGGTATATGTACCTACTGAAGTAATTTTGTAGTTATTTATTTCATTTGCTAACTACAGGAAACAAGCCTTGCTTTTGTCAACACCACAAAGAGACCGTGACAGAAACCATCGCAAATCGAGTCAATCACTGTAATTGCCCAATGCGATTCAGATTCCCGAATGCTTCATAGCGGTTAGATCGCTCGCCTTCCACCAAGGCGACCCAGGTTCAACCCGCGGTCAGGTAAACCATGCCTTACTATGTCACCGGATGGTGGGTTTTTTTGCGGTTCTCCCATTTACCCCACCTCTTAATTTTGAAGATACTCTACACTAACATCATTTTCGCTCATCGGCATTCAAGACTACAGTGCCGTAGAACCTACTTCACATCAATTTCATGTCTGTGCGTATCAGTTATGGCAATGACGTAGTACATAAAATAGATAAATTGCAGGTGTAAGAGCAATGTATTCTGATTTCCTAACATGAAATATTCATACAGACGTGGTAATATATACGGACTGCATTTCCCCAAATACTGTTAGAAATATCAATTAAATCATATAATAATATTACTAATAATTTGTCCCTGTAGAAATTTGTCGTAATTGAAGGCTGGTGCACAAGAGCGGTATTTTTAGGCAGACTAAATCAAATAGTTATGTACTTCATGACCAAAAAAGGACCTCTTCTGATATACTTAGGTATCCCCTGCTATTGTTTCTCTTGGAGTTAGAATGAAAATTAGGAAAAATAAAACGCGTATTTGTACATTTCAACTACTAGATAAAACAAAGCCAGCGAAAACTTTAAATCGGAGGTAGATATTTTTCCTATACATTTAATGAAGTACATCAGATTTTAATAAATCTATATAAATAATTTTACATAAATACATATGTCGTGAACCCCCCTCCACACATTCACACACACATACTTTGTAACTTCGTATAGCCTATACACCGTATTATCAAAGTCGATATTATTTTGGTTGCTGTCTGTGTGGCAACAGTGATGGGAGGAGAAAGCAGTCTTCTGAAACAATGAACCAGCGGTTTATCAAATAATGCACAACATTTGTGAACTGTTATAGTGGGTCAAGTGCATTATCAGATGTTCTGCAAATTACAGACAAAGCCTAAACAGGTTAGAACCAAACCAGGCGCTTCAGAGCATTCTTCAATAGCATGGTTAAGTGTGTATCGCCTTGCAATAACAGTTCTTGTTTCGAGTATTGAGTTAAGAATACTTATAACTGTACGTTTCATTAACTGTTCATACGTTTCTGGTTAAATATGTAGTGATATCTCTAAAATAGGAGCTCAAATAAAACAAAAAAAAAAAAAAAGTACAAATATAAAGAAAAAAAGGAACGCCTGTTTTTGCATCCGTACTTAATTCATAACTGGGTAACTGAAATCATATGCAATATTACTTGCTTGTAATATGAATATATATTTAACTACTTCTTACGGAGTGACAATGACATGGTTTCAGATTACGAGAGGAAATATTATGAAAAAGTAAATTATTATTAATAAACAACAGTTGATAATCATATTGTAGAATTATACGTTACAGTACCACTTGTTTTCTTTTCTGATTTCAGGAATATTCCGTTACCAGAAGAGATTTACCAACCAGAAATTGTGGCTATCTATGTAACGAATTGGATACTTATGACAATGAAATGGAAGATTTAAAAAAATAACTGAAAGCGTTGGATTTAAGGGACGAGGATTAAAAACCACTGGAGATAAATACAGGAGCACAAACCAAAAATGAAAAATGGTTCTCTGATAGAAAGGACAGGTTCATTGCTTCAAACTTCGGACATGTGCGCAACTTAAAAAATAGGCCAAAATGGACTTCAGCAGTAAACATGTTGCTGTACAAAAGGTATATTTCTCAAGCGATGGAATATGGACGCAATCACGAACACATTGCAAGGAAGAGTTTCGAGGAAATAACTGGCCTAGTTCTCAATCCCTGTGGATTGTCTGTCCACAGTACATATTGGTTTTTGGGTGCTACTCCTGATGTGGTAATCGGAGACGACGAAATACTTGAAATTAAGTGCCCGAAATCTTTCAAATACATGACTATTCGTGAAGCCTCTATGACAAGTTAAAGAATTTTTGCACAGATCCGAAAACGAGGAATTACACCTTCCTGATTCTAGGAAACTCCAAATCACTGAGAAAATAAGGGTGTTAATTTAGAGTTTGGACCTATAAATACTTACATATTGACTTCTGGCAGACGAAAGTGTTTCAAAAGTTGAGTTTTTTTTATATGAAGAAGTCATTCTTCCAGAGTTGATCGACCCCAGGATGACTAGATCATTGCTGATACGGGAACCTGACAATTCTAAAATACACAATAAACTTTTTTTACATTGTCGGAAAATCTCCTTCATTATTGTTGTAACGTGGCAGTCACTCACTACACTTTCGCTATGGAACCAGTCACTTTTATTCAGTGGCATCATGCAAGACGTATCCAAGTTTCGTAACACCCAAGAAAGCATACTGAACTTTATGACCAACGATCACTTTATCAGAGATCACTAACCTTATTGAGGGGAGTGGGGTAGAATAGGTACCAACGAAAAAGTATATTCACAGGACATGTGTCAAGGACTTTGCCGATTGTACTCGTTGGAAGTGTTTTTCATCTTCGAATGCCCATCTGTGTGTAATGAGCCGTGAAAGTGTAAACCGTTCTATGTTTAAAGGTTAGTCTTCTCTAACTGACGTACCACAAAAATAATTATAATAAGACGATAACATATTTCTTAATGTGTATATACAATATAATTTTTAACGTTCTGCAATACACTTAATCTATTTGTGGAAAGTGTTTTGAACGACGAAATTACAATTACAGTACTGAATAACTGTTCATTTATTATCACTGTGTTAATGTACACATTTCTCGTACTTTATTACTGTACCTTGTGTCTAGTATGTAGCTCCGGGATTGAGTTACACACAAATACGTCGGGATCATGTATACACATGTACATGTAACTATTATTCTATGTAGGCTATACTATTGCTGAACAAGAAACACTGTTATGAAGGCCAAATTTCACTTGTTCAGTTTTGAATTCTGGCACCACATAGCATAATCAAATCATCAACAGGAACCCATTTTTCTTCATACATACTCTCGTGCATAAGTGGAAAATTGTATTTGGTTCCTTTACTGAAAAACTAATTTACGTTTTCACGTATTTCAACAAGGAGCTTTGACTATTTAATTAACAGTTGTAAAGACTAGTTCCGTCCATCTTCCTAGACTATTGATAAATATGGAATAGAATTCTAAGTAAATAAAAGTACTCCGAGGTTTCGATGAAGTTGCAGTAATAAAAGTTATATCTGCTTTTCGCCTGGCTATATGTTCATTGCACGACACTGAGAACCGAATATTTACTTAAGAAACGTCTTTTTTTCGGAACATCATCCATTTATTTTATGATAATGTAAATTATATTTTACGATTTGCATTTCTGTAATCGTATAGTGCATTCACATCAGGGTTGGTATGAAGGGGGGAAAACAATTAGGAGGGGAGGAAGTTTGAAGTAATATGGTTAATTTTCTAAATGCAGCTATATCAAGACTTAAAATGTATGAGATTGTAGTAATAAATCCGACTTTTATGAACTTCATTCATAAGACGCCACAAACTTTTGTCTGTAATGACTATAGATAGATATTTTGTATAGTTCGATTTGATAAACCCAGTTTGCGTGTGTCCATCCCATGCAAAATGCAACACATACACTAACACAGTGCGTCATTTCTAAAAATAAACAAATTCGGTCACGTAATACTTTATCTGCAAAATCTGCACAGATTTACGACATTACACATACATATAAAAGGCAACTAGCACCTGCGAGTCAGAAACAAAGTTGAGACGTACATAATCGCCCGGAGGAGTAGTGACGCTACCTCTGTAGAAAACGAAACGCAAATTGCTTCGTGTTCTTCACGGTTTCCTGAGTTACCATCAGGCGGAAGCTTGGATGATACTTACTAACAACCGTGTCTGAATAACGGTAGCATAGTTGGTTTAGTTGTTGAGTGTTTCTGTCTATTATTACCACGCTGGCATACAAATGTAATATCAGCCTTACGTATTTTCAAACAATACCATATATAGTTACAAGAGAGAGCTGGGAAGGCTGCTTTTGACTTTTGAAGCACACCAGAGGCCGATTGTCGCATTAACACTGTTACTTGCGCGAAGGGGAAAAAATTGGGACGGTGCGGGAATCGTGTTTCGCGACACCTTACACGTTAATATCTTATTTCTCTGTTTCCGACAAAAGTATTTGACATATTCAAAATCTGTAAATTGCGTTGAATTCGTCTAACTCATGGCCATGTTCCCGAAAGGCAACTTTATAAAAAATAATGCGTTTGACATTATTTTTAACACATGACTATATCATATAATTTTAATGACATGAAAACTAATTACCTACATTAGTATGGTTTTACGATGTAAAATGACGTTTTTCACTTTAAAATCCGTTCATGGGTTGCCGAGTTATTTCTGTAGAAAAATTCGCTCATTTTGGTGGTGGCATTCAGACTTAAAATGGGAACATTTAGCCTTAATATTTGATCATGTGAAGAAGTCTTTCCTCAACAATGTTTCCTTTTATTTTCTAAAATCATTTAACTCCCTCTGTCATTAAATACTCATTAACACTTACCTTCTAACATTAACACTTACCTCCCAACATTACCACTTACATCCCAACATAAACACTTACCTTCTAACATTAACACTTACCTCCCAACATTAACACTTACCTTATAACATTAACACTTACCTCCCAACATGAACACTTACCTCCCAACATTAACACCTACCTCCCAACATTAACACTTACCTCCCAACATTAACACTTACCTCCCAATATTAACACTTACGGTGTCAAATTTCTTGTACCTTTCATGCCAACCTCTAAGTTTACGAAAATCTGTAAACCGTGTCGTAAGGTGGTTGCTGAAATCTGCAACCTACCCTTACCTGAAGAGATCCAAGAAGATCGAAACACGAGTGCGCCATTCTTATCCTTGGACGGGCCTTACGGTTTAGGATACGAATTGGGATTTCCAATTGCTATATTCCCACC
>PNEQ01092804.1:5100-26520 GCA_003012365.1 Medauroidea extradentata
GGGAAGGGAGGACACGAGCGGAGCCGAAGGTTGCCGAGACCGGCCGAACACGTCGAAGCGGGACGGAGAAGAGTCACAGACGTCGGACGAGACACCACAGGTCTAATTTAACCACACACTTCTAGGTTATCACTGCATTCACAAGTCGCTGGCCGTAATAATACATTTCAGACAAGGAGTGTGCTACTCCTAGTTCAAAATGAATAAAATATTTAAATCTTGACCTTACATGCACGCATACAACAGATGCAGACACACACACACACACACAAACCTACACACACCGTACACCTAGATAGAGTGAAATAATCTTCTTGTGTTTTTTACATATTGTTTGTAGCCAATACTAAACTGCTATTTATGTTTCAGACAATGGATTGTGCTAATGTTGGCATTATGGAGGACGAGAGTAAGAGTGATGTAATGAAGCCTATAGAGGAAGTGTTGGTACCAGTGAAGCAGGAAGTACAGGATCAGTTACTGGTGAGTACTAGTTGTGTCTTGGTGCTGGAGTCAATGAAGTATTGGATGTTTTAAACATCTTTAATGAATGTTTCAATGTATATAAGAATATTTTACAGTAATTAGATATCTGTTTGAACTATTATCAAGGAACCTGAGGGAAAAAAAAGTATTTTTTGTGGGATACCTTTACAGGCAGGAATATCTGAACCAAACACTAAAGTAACTTTCAGTATCATAGTTTTGCCTATATTCAATAGTCTATAATTAGATTAATGTCTCTGCAGTTCACGTGCCTTTAGTAAGGTCAGTCATGCGTAAATAATTTAAACAATAAAGGTACAGTGAACCCTCAATAACTCTGACTAAAAGGGGGGAGAAGCTGTCCGAGTTGCAATTTGTCCGTGATATCGAGGGGTGTCTGGGGAGGAGGGGTAATCAGTCAATCACAAGAAACGTGAGGAAATCAGTATGCTATCATTTCTACCAGCAAAAGAGGCGGCAATATATACTGCTTTGTACGTATCAATTTACAGGAGGTGGTAGTGGGGAAATTATCACTGTAACGTAGAGAACTATAAAAGAATGTCAAACAGCCTGAGCCCGCAGATTCTTTTTATTTATTTTTTATGGTACTTCTGGCTGATCTTTTTTTATCTGTGCTAGAAGCTGGCACCAAGGCACCCTTCTACCACATAAAAGTTCTCACCTCCTTCTCTCGTATGGCTTGCGACAGTCTATGTGTGTGTGTATGTGTGAGAGAGATAGTTGTTGAAGATAAGCTAGGGAGGTAGAGTGCATGTGGAAGTAGTCAAGGTCAACCGGTACAGTCTCAACAGTAATACAAACACAGCACGTGACCACACGCAACTCACAAGATGTTTACGTGAAAAGTTGCTTAACATCAGCATGTCACAGTGTCTGCAGCCAGCTGCTAGCCTGATAATTAACGCTCACCTCCTAGAGAGTTCCGAAGACACAAAAATAATTTTCCTCTTATACGAGATCAACATGGTACTGTAATTAACAATCCTTTTGGATCACTGTACAGAGATATGTGAACTCATTTTAACACTACAGATTTTTAAAATTTCATTTTATGCATATAAACTGAATCATAAAACACGTAATTTACACCTTTATTCTTACACAAGTTGTCACACTCAACAGCAATAAAATTCTAATCATGTTCAGCTAAGTTAAATGGGAGCAAAAACAACCAAAAGTAAAGTACAAAAAATATTAAAACAATGCGTTTAAGACCATGAATTGTTACGTATCGGACAAGTGTCTAAATTACTGTAAAAGATGAGATTAGTCAGTTTATCAGCTGCGGCTTGCAGTTCTACACATCACACCACAATCTTTCTTGTACTGATGTACTATTTGTTTACAGTCTCCTCCAGATATGTATCATTCAACCATTTCAAATGTTTCCTACGAGAAATTGTTTTTTTTTTTTCCAGAGCCTCTTTGTTAAAATACGAGGCCAGGAGCAACATAAATCTCAGTCTACTTTTTTTTTTAAGTCTACGGCCGTGGTTGAAGTGATAATGGTGCGATTGTAGGCCTCCCTCCATATTATCGTACCTTGGCTGAGTCGTCATAGATTAGTGACGTCTTTGCACACACTTTACACTTAAAATAAATTTCACAGATACCATCAACGTTAATGGGAACTCAATAAAAACCCATTAATTTTAATAATTTAACTTGTTCAAAAGTGAGGCCCTCTAGAATGTGCGACCTGTGGCAAAAACCTCTTTCTGCCCCCCCCCCCTTCTCTTTTATAATTTATTAAGCTCTGGTTTTTTTCGATATCGCGCCGGCCTCTAGCGTATTGGGTTAGGCGCCAGTTTACGGTGCGAGAGGTCCTGGGTTCGAATCCTTGCTCGGGCATGGATGTTGTGTTGTTCTTTCACCTCACTTCACTCTCGTCGGCTTGTAAGACGTCGTTAAAGGGCCGTAGAACCCTCTCACCACCTTGCCTACATTGCAATGCAAACCATTGGCTTTTAATTTTTTTATTACTGTCCAGAACAAATTGTTTTGCAATTTTAACTTGATCGCACATACCACAATAAAATTAATTTCCCTCTAGGTGTCATTGTGACCTGTAGTTACCGTCCAGTTCACCAGCATCATACTGAAATGTTTATTTATGACGCACGTACGTGTGTGGCTCGCACGGTAAAGGGGGCGGAAAGAGAAAGAAGGGAGGTCTGCTTGCTGAGTTGCATCTCTACTCGCGTGCCTCACTAGCAGCATTTAACCACACGGTGCTTGCCAGTTATTTTACGGTGCTAAGTAGTGATGAGCAACTGCGTTTAAAGCTTAATTCTGTTTTTAAATTAAAGGTGATAGATTGAAATGAGGCAGACACAATTTTGTTATGATTTTTGACCAAAAAATAATTTAATTAAAATTAATTTTGTTTTTTGAAATTCTGTCAGAGTTATTCGAAGTCCGGGACATCGAGATCCGAGTTATCGAGGGTTCACTGTATATTACAATCCAATTTTAGTCTACTGTAGGATCATGATAGTCTTCAGGATCATAATCAAAATGTCATTATACATATTCCCTCATTAAATAACTGTTTTCTTTAGTTATTGTCAGGCTTCACAATATCTGAAAGGTACTTTGCTCTAGTTGTTATTAACTGAGCAAAAAGTGAGGTTAACATGCAGTTATTGAAAACAAGTGACAAATGCTACATGCTGGAATGTTCTAACAAGATTGTACTTATAGTTTAGTCCTTCACACTAATGGTGTGTACGTACCAATTATGTGATCTATTTCAGCAATTATTTTTAATTTATTTTAACTCTTATCTACCACCATCTATTTGTATTTTACTTTATGATTTGTAAAATTTTACAAGAACCCTTGCTGCAAACTGCACATTATGAAGTTTGTACATCAACTGACATCGTTTTCAGATGTGTAGTTTAGCTCTTGTGTAATGCTGCTACAGTCTCATAAAAACAGGTTCATCGTTCTTTTAACATGAAGTAAATGTTACAAGAGTATATTTGTGGAAAAACATGCTCTGGGTATATTGTAAACTTTGGTATCCCTGCAAGCTTGATGTTTCGTGCTGGCCGACGACTTGTGTGACTTTTCCCTCAGTTGGCGATTGTGAAACTGCAGACAGTTTTGAATTGTGTAGGCTGCCTTGTACGCGAGAACTCCGATAGAAAATGGTTTATTCGGTTATCAAAGCCACTTTATATGCCAGTGGCTTTCTTAAATCTTTTAGATCAAAGAAATCTGTAATCTAGTGATAAAGTAGTTATAGAGCACAATCACATTTTACTTAATATTTTATCGCTAATGCTGTCATGTAAAAGAAGCACACACGCTTAACATAGGCACTTGATGCAATCACTATTGTTTACAGAACCAGACTGAAAGCCTGTTGGTACAAATTCCTTCTCAAGGCTTGGAAAGTTCCTTTTTAAAAGTAACTATTTCCAGTTCAAGTTCCTTTATGTAAAATAGGAACTAGTTCCAATTCAAGTTCCTTTTTAGAAAAAGGAACTCGTTCCAGTTAAAGTACTTGCAAGTTCCTAAGAAGTTCCTTTCACATTTCGCAACTGCTCTTATTTTGTCACACAGAATATGACAATTTAGGACTGAAGTGAGACTAATTCTCTACATAAAATAAATATTATGTTGTATTTAATTTACCTGCAAAAACATTGTTAAATTCGTCTTTTTTTACCAGAATAGTAAAACCATTTTTATTAATCCATTAATTGGCATTTCACACTAAAATCAGTGAAGAAATATTGCACAAATCAAAAGATATGTATGGTACCGATCAGCTGAAACTAGCAAGTAAACACTGAAATGGAAGATACTTTAATGAGTTTAGTCAGCCTAATGTTCTTGTCGCATCAGACGTTTAAACACCCGTTGACATTTCCCAAACATAAAATTTTTGTAAACACTCTCCTCCCGGAGTAAAATTATATATTTTTTTTTAAATTCAATCTCCATAACTCTGAATATTTTAGATTACAACAAAAAGTTGCAGGCTACTAAGTCATGTCTCTAATGTGAAACACGATTTGGGAAATGAGTTGGGACAATCTGAGAAAAGAAAAACTCAGGGCCAGTTGTATTAACTTTAAACCAACAGGGTGTTAGTTAACACCGTGTTTGCTTAATCTCCTGTTAAGTGCCCAGTGGTGTTGTATCATCTGTTTTTATTCCCTTGTTAGCTACCAAGTTGTTTTGAGTTTTGATGGTGCTTTTACGTGTATGTTGGCAAATGTGCTACATTTATATTTTTTTGTCCGTATTATTTACAAAATACGCACAAATAATTAAAACTTTTACAAGTGATAATTGAAATAATAATGACATTTTACAACATATTTAGTCTATTAGGCTATACTGGGCATTTCTTTAAGTTACAACACAAGAACCATGTACATTAAAATTAAAATTAACATTACTGTCAAAACATGTGATGAAATTATAAAAATTAAGAGTTTGAGTTCATCGTACCATATGATTATTTAAGAGATACCTATTCTTTTGGGTTTCTCACTATTTCAGAAGATTGGAGGTTTATAGTTTACAGTTTATAGTCTTTCGTGAGACTGTTTCATAACTCTTCAAATGTTTGCTATCCACACAAATCAAACCTACCTCATAGAAAACTTGCAAAACTAGTGAAATTCATTGCAGAAACCTTGTACGAATGATATGAAACATGTTAGCACTGAATTGCATAGAAATGATGTAGGTATCAAGATCACAACAAAAGCCATTTGTAGGTCTATTTCAGGAAATACACTCTTAAATACCAAGTCTCACGAGTTACGAAACTTACATGGGAATATATTCAACTAAGTTACTCAAATTGAAACCAGTTCAAACATAAAACTTTAGGCCATACCTTTTTTTTTTCGTTTGAGGCAAAAATACGTGGAAATAGAACCGTGTAACAAAGCTATTTCCCTTGCATTAAAGAACGCAGCTTCCAGTGAACAAAGCATGTAATGATTCACAAACATCGCCAATTAATTAAAATTAACAAAATTCCACCACACTTAATTATAAAGTCCCGAAATTAATTACTTTTGTTTTTCTCACACTTCAGAACACAACCAAAACATGTTTGTAACATTAATTTTGTGACAATTTTCCTCTGTAACTTATAAAAATCAAACTTCACACTTCCTACATTCTAGAACATGCTCGAGAAGGCTACACAATTTGAGGTTACAAAAACGTATCAAAACATACTTAAGGTGCGAGACATTTATATTGAAAAAGTCAAAAGTGGCTACAGTTACGATAGCAATCAATACAATTTTAATTTTAGATGATGCTAAACCAATTTTAATATGCAATTGTACAGCTTGTATGTGAGTGCAGCAACTTCTCTGTGTGCAGATCATGAATTTTTCCCAACAAATATTTCCCCTAAGGCACACTGACTTCTCGCGAACTTCGTCCAGAGTGTGATCTGACATATTCTGCAACTAGGTACCCTACGTGTTTTCTTTACAGTAAATGGAAGTACAGATGCATGACATACTGAACATTATTTTGGATATAGGTGATGCCATCACTTCTAACACTGCATTTCGATTTCATAATTATGAAAAAAATAATTGTTAACAATCACAAAATTATCTTGAAATTCAGTTATGTGGACCATATTAAAAATTTATGTATATTATATTAGTACAAGAAACATTTTTGTGTCTAGAATGCCCAAATAAAAATCAGTATTTCTATTTATAACAACTATTTAAATTTAAAACTGTTTACACTATATAAGAAATGTTGTTATACTGACACGAATAATCACTATTCACATATCCCTACTAGGATGTTGATATATGTATAACCTTGTAGAAATATGTATGCTCTACCAATTCTTGCAGGGAATTGTGTAAGTACAGTCTCATTAATATTTATTGCAGGATTTCAATATGTTAGTGGGAAGTGCTAATTACTATACAGAACCTCAAGGAACCAATTTTGTGAGCTGTTGCAGTGGAGAAAGTGATAAAGTGACGTGTGAGTTTTTGCCTGAAGAAATAAAACATGAGGTGTGTACCTTGGGTTCAACTGGTTGCCAATGTCCACAATGTCATGACCCTCTGTGTGTGTTGGGACAGTTAGAAGATAACAGCAAAGTACAGGATGTCTCCTTGTCAGCTCACCAGCTCAGTGACACGTATACTTGTGTTGATAGTGAGAAGTCAGTTACTGAGGGAGGTGAGCTTGATACAAACAGAAAGACTCTAGCAGGGGTGAAGAGCCCTTTCAGCTGCGAAGTGTGTGGTAAATTATTTAATCGTATAAGTAATATGAATAAGCACAAAATATTTCATACAGATGACAGGCCCTTCAATTGTGATTTCTGTAGTAAATCATTTCATAGAAAATTTGACCTTGGTAAACACATCAGGACGACTCATACAGGAGAACGGCCCTTTATATGTGATTTCTGTAATAAATCATTTAATATTAAACGTGTCTTTGTTATGCACGTCAGAACACATGCAGGATTACGTCCCTTTAGCTGTCATCTATGTAGTAAAACTTTTAGTGAAAATTGTTATCTTAAAAGTCACTTACGGGTTCATGCAGGAGTACGTCCTTTCAAATGTGATGTCTGTTGTAAATTGTTTCCTAAAAAACCACACCTTGTAAACCACATCAGGACTCATACAGGTGAAGTTCCCTACAGCTGTGAAGTGTGTAATAAATCATTTCGTCAAAAAAGTGGCCTTGATAGGCACTTAAGAATTCATGCTAAATATCGTCCCTTCAAATGTGAACTGTGTAGTAAAACATTTGTTGCAAAACCTAACCTTGCTAGACACATTTTAAATCATGCAGAGGAGCGTCCCTTCAACTGTGAAGTATGTGGAAAAAATTATAAATATAAAAGTGATTTGGTTCAGCACAAAAGAACTCATTCAAATAAAAATGCCTTTAAATGTGACATTTGTCATAAATGCTTTCCTGTAAAGGGTGGCCTTCGTTCACACATCAGTAGACACATAGGAGAACGTCGCTACAGCTGTAAACTATGTAGTAAATCTTTTAGAAGTAGCAGTTCCCTTGTTAAACACACAATGTCTCATACAGGAGAACGTCCCTTCAGTTGTGAATTGTGCAGTAAATCATTTCTTGTAAGAAATCACTTAAACAGACATACACAAATTCATAGGTGAAGGAACTTACTGTGTTATTGGTGGTTGAGAGCAATTGGGCACTTTTGAAACCTTGGTTCTGTTTTATTTTCAGATTACTTATATTTACATGCCACATTGTAATATAAACAAACCAACATAAGTAACAATCATAGAGTATATCGTCGGTGTTATGGAAAAAAGGCGAATCAACCAAATCATTACTTTTCAGGAGAGCAGTTTTAAAGTTTCAGCGTTCATAAAAATTAGAATTTTAAGTTTGGGACACCTTAAAACTACTACACTGTATTATGTATACTTATAAGAACCTCAACAATGACATATAAACGAAAAAATGTTATTTGTACGTTTTTGGGGATTTTTTTTAAATTGATGGCTGTCTATTCGCCTTTTTTACATAACAGAAATATAGAATCAAGTAGGATGTTTGCCATTTACACATGCAAAGGAGAGTAAAAAATAATAGAATTTATTTAGTTATGTTTAGAATATTCATTAAACACATTTAATTATAGAAATACCTATTATGTAATTAAATAATGAAGAAAAATGTTACAGATTACATACATAGAACATAATAAACACACAGAGATCAACTGTTTTGAAAAAAATGTTTGTAACACACTCAGTAACTTCTTCTTGGGAGAAAACAATATCTTAAACATAAAAACAGACACTTCAGCAATATAAATAATACCCAACAAGATTGCAAATTATTGTTGTCTTCAAAATATTAGTTACTCTTTGTCCTAATGTACTGTTTTTATGGAACTCTCTGTGAATCCTATAATGATTTTTGTCCTGTTTTCTTAACCCTATTTTTTGGTTGATCACAGAGTTTCTTGTTTCCTTCCTTTGTAAGAGGTTTAGTCTTATCTTGGTGAGGGAGTTCTGCATAGAACCTTTGGTGCTCAGCTGGAATTACTCTTGTTTTACAGAGATCCATTAAGTCGTCGTATTTGACCCATGAGATTGGCAGAGTATTTTTGTAGGCTTTTGGTAGATCTTCAGCACTCAGATGTTGTGGTCTGCCAACAGTTTTCTTGATTTTTATCTCTTGAAAGTCTGTATCGTCATATTCATACTTGAAGAAAATAGAATTTGGGGTTTATTTTGTGTATCGGAACCATTTTATTTTGCGACATTCGACAACATCACCTGTCACAGTTTGATATCTTGCTGTGTCTTTGTTGTGATTTGCAAGTGAAGTCCAGTCAATAAAAGAGTCATGATGTAGTGTTATAACTTTGTATGGTTTTGGTGTCTTTCTCGCCAGTTGGCAAAGAAAAATCCATTCAGTTGGTGTATTAACTTGTATATTTCTAGCTGCTCTCTCGATTGTAGAATGCATCGAATCTCCCTCTTGCTGTGAATGTCCTGGTTCATAAAACACATGATCAATGATTTTACAATTTGTCAGCCTTACAGCATGCAGAAGAGCAGTTGAAAAATACTGATTTAAATTTTGACCTCCACAGCTATCACTCATCATAAAAACTTCTTCTGCATTTGGGTGGTCGTTGATATAGTTGAAAATGCACGTACCAATTTCTGTAGATCCTCTCTTACCTTCGGTTTCATTCCAAACGTTGCACGTCCCTTCTTTAGTAGTAATTAGATCAAATACAGTTAAATTATAAACTGCCAATTTTCGTTTATAAAAAATGGATGACACTTGACCCTTGGGGCATTCCATAACAGCTTGCAAATCAAAGTTCATTACTATTTGCTTTCCATTACTACCCTTTCTTTCATTTATTTTCTCCTCTTTTAACTCACGTGCCCTTAACTTATTCTTTAAGTGTCTATCGTGTTCCTCTTTTTCAGAATGTTGGTCTTCTACGCTCAAGCCTTCATAGCGGTTGCAGCTGGTACATTGGTCTTTTTTGGGCTTGTGGAAACTAAGATTGCCATAAGAATAAAAATAGGTTTTATAGGTTGCTTTACATATAGGTTCTATAAGACTTTTTTTGTTTTCAGGACCCAGCTGTTTATTCTCTTCTGCTACCTTTAAGTTGTCTTCTTGGCATTTTTCCAAATAAAGAGAGTACAATTTTTCCAAATTTAGCTGTGAAGACAGATAAAGCTTATTACTTGACTGCCTACAGTAATGGGATTCTACTTTAGGGATTGACAAAATGTGCTCACGGGCATGTTGTTCTATCCAAGAAGGAGTTTTATTTTCGCTTGTTTTTTACCCCTTCTGTCTGCTGAAACAACACCTGCGTCATTTTTTTTGGTGAGACATACCCTAACAAACTTTTCTGTAATATCGCATACTGCCAAAAAGAATGAACGACAAACGCGCACACGCTCAGAGTCTATTATTTAAGTAATATTGGAGGCTGCGTTTTTTGCGTGAAGGTGTATTTGTACGTCTTCTTTGTGGTTTAACTTCTTCAATGTGACTGGCAATATAGTGTCGTTGTCTGTCCTGGCTCTTAACATCTTCGCCCATTTTCCAAAATGCAAAGAAACAGTCATCCTTCTGGCTAGCTGAAAATGTTTGGCTGCATTTAAAAGGGCATTTTACGGAACAACACATGTCATCTTTTCTTTCTCTTCCCTTTACTTTATTTCCTTTGACATTGTTATATGCTTTTCCAGCAACTCTCAAACATTTCCTTTCTTGTCGTTTTGCGACAGTTGTCGATCGATTGTCAGTTTTTTGTTTTTTCTGTCTATGTTGATGTACACCATCATTTTCCCTAGTAACATCGTCCTCTGAAGATGATTGTTCCGCACCCATATGTTAGTATATTATGTGATGTCGTAAATTCTTTTTGTTTGCAAACACTATTGAGCAATGAAAACACTCGAAACCGTTCCTAGAATTTGTTTTAATGCTAGACTGTTCTTTTTTATCACGTATAACTGAACATTCACTACTTGGTGGTGTTGTCACATGAAATACCTGAACTGCCTCTTCTTCAAGTAAACACTCGTCTATCAAGTTTGATGTTGATGCAGAAAGGTTAACAATCTCATTTTGTTCTTGAAGAGTTTCATTCAGCACAATGTTTTCTGTTGCTGGAGGTGGTAAAATCTCCAGAGGTAACAAAACAGTGAAGTCCTTTTGTTCACCACTAACACTTAAACAATGTACGGATATTTCATTCGTCTGTGACAGAGAGGCCTGCTTGTCTACTTGGTCAGGTTCGAACGAATTTTTGCTGCTGCTGTTTGTATGGACCTGCGCAAGTTGCATAATTTTTTCCGTCCTTGAATGATACATTCTGCTTCTGCAATAATAGAACAAAACCTATTATATTTTGCCCACCTTTTATTTCAGAAGCACTGGCTAATATCTGCCTTAGTTTAGAAAGAACGTAAAGAAAATAAACCATATTCTCAATACTTGTCCACTATTAGCTCTGAAAAAGTAACTTCATTTACTTTAAAACAGAATGTGACTATACTATAGAATAGATGGTATTTATACATAAAACAAATTTTAATGTATTAAGAATTATATCCGAAAAATTGTGAACCATAATTATCAAAGAATTCACAAATGAATGGACTCATTAACAGATACAAAAACAAATCGTCTTGCGATAATACTCTCCCCTTTTTCATGGCAAATGTAAAACAAAATATATAAACACACGTTCAAAACACCACATCACGCAGCTCACTATAAATATCAACATAAACTGCAAACAAAACAAAAACATAGTGGACTGCTATGAGCATAGAGTAAGATACATAAGTATGCTCACCATAGAGTAAGTAGTCTATGGAAATGTAGTTTATTGCATCAAATATCTTTGTATACACTTTTGTACAAAGATATTGGACATGTCATGTTCATTAAAGACAGTACAATTGAATATTTCATACAGTAATTATACATTGGATTGTAATTCATGAGTGTTGCCAACAAACATTTAAATGAAAACAGTTTAATTTTTCTCTGACTGCAGTTAACAATTTATTTTATAAAATAATTTGCTATTAATGAATTAAAACAAAAGTGAAATGTGACCATTCGCCCTTTTAGCATAACAATTATCCGGTCACATTTGCAGAAAATGTTATGTAAAAAGGGCAAATAAAACAATTCGCCCTTTTACCATGATCATTATTATATTCGCCTTTTTGTCATATACCCTTCCCATTGCAACCAACAGTGTTACAGATTTGCCATTTTTACGTAACGATAGCTCTAGATAACGGCAAGTTAAAAGGGCGAAAATCTAAAAATAGTGACTTTGGTCGATTCGCCCTTTTTCCATAACACCGACGATATATTGTGCCATACTTACTAACATCTAAATTCACAATAAACAATATTTTAAAATGATAACTGTACACACTATGGTCTTCAAATGTGCTCACTTTATAATGAACCAACCATCTATAGTGTCAGTTCACAGTAATTTAATACTGTATTGAGTTCTTTTAATGAATATATGTTTTTAGATACCTATTACAAACTACAGTGTAAATGCAAACATGTAGATCTATCACAGTAAACTCTCTATTACGAGTCTCACATTTTCAGAGACAGCTTGTTTGATAAAATAAGAAAGAGTACTTGCCACGCTGTTTTCCAAACAAATACAACACACTTCTACACATCCGGTGGCTGTGTTAGTGGGTTAGTGTGTCATGCTAGAACAACTGCCACACTGTTGCCAAGTCTAGGTCTTCTGTACCCGCTACCATAAGACAGTCAAAGACGGACAGGGAGAGCGTGTGTAATGTATCCATGAACAACTGAGAGGTCACAATGTCGAAACAGATTGCTGCTGCATGTGCGGGAATAATATTCCAATGCTAGAATAGTCTGTATATAGTGAATGATTCTCACAGCTGAGATACGGAGAAACATACTTTTATAGTACATCATTCGTCAAGAAAAATTTAACTGAAAATGACCCGAAAAATTACTGCACATATAATTATCAACTAATTTTCCTCAAGGTTTCTACTTTTTTTCTTATGGACTGTGTTGTAATAGATAGGTTTTTCTTTATTTATGTTTAAATTTGTTTTCATAATGACTTTACAGAGGGTAACCTTTGAAGAATGTCAGGTTTGTATAATGTTTAGTTTTTAATGTACTTGGTAATTTTATGTAATTTATTGGAGGGACTTTGAGAATTTTTTTGCAGAGTTAATGCACAATTATTTATATTAAAATTCATTGCATAAATCCTAGCAATGTCAACTTGGATCTCCATGTTTATGAGTGAGTGATTGTTATGCGAATGAATTATTTGTGAAAGATAAATTTATTGTTCATGATAGTATGTGCTTAAATTGTGTACACAAAGAAAAACAGCCAAAATTACACAATCTTTACAACTGTAATTATTTTAAACCATGTAAGTGTGCCCACTGTGCTGTCATGGTTAATCTTATAGTGGAGTTCATATCAGTTTGTAATTATTATTAGTTTTAAGTACATGTAACATTCAAAGTCAGAAATTTTTTTGAAATTGTTGATTCACCTGTGTGAAATAGAATTATCTAATGAGTGTTGTGTTTATTATAGATTATTAAGTTTCACATTATGGTTTTCAACTCTGAAACCCAACTTTGTTAAGTACATCTGGCAAATATGTTTTCTATTTTTGTTTTTATTTAGTAGCAGAATTGTCAATATGTTTATTATCCCCCTACTTTTTTATTGGTTACTTAATCCCCCATAATTATTTTTCTGTCCAATAATATTCCTAAATGTTGAATAAAATCATTACTTTATTGGTATTATAATTTGTGACACGTCATATAGTAGCTACGGCAATTAATTATATTTAATAGTGATAAGTGTTAATCAATTGTCATAAATTCAATATTTTCTCATAACTATGTCTAGCAACAACTCTTTCTTCTAGCCGTCATATCAGGATGACAATAAAATAGCTTTCATCAAGCCTTCAGATTGTATCAGTTTTTATATAAAAAAGCAGAAATGTAGATATTGTGACTTTGTAGATATTATAAGTCAATTGCAGGGCCAGTTTTTGGGGTCTTCTCGCCCCCACTCACGTTCTAGTTACTCTTGGACGAGAGGGGCAGGTAGCCAGCCGGTAGTTTATAACATGTAAATGTTAAATAATTAATTATTAATTAAGATATAAGGAATTGTAACAATGGAGAAAAACTTTTAATGTAAATGAAATGATTGTATAATAAATACGGCTCTAGCGAGGAGTTGCTGTCCTTGAAGGGCTGGGCCATATGTTGGAAGCTGGCTCCTGATTGGCCCAACTGAACCAAAGCCTGCAAGACAAGTGGCGGGGATTTTAGCAACAACTAGGAGCCAAGCAAGAGTCTGATAATAGTCTCGGGCAGATGTCGGCAAGCCGCGAAAACGGGATGGCCGAGTGCTACTGTCAGGCGCCGAGTTAGTCGTCAAGACATCTTGATGTACAGAAGCAAACTTCAAAGAGCCGCAAAGTACGGTGTGCCATCGTCGGGACTCCATTTAGGGTAGACGTTGTTGGGCCCCGTAGTATGACAGGCTTGTGTGCTATCGTCGGATGTTGTTTTAGGTCAGGACGGCTACGGGTATAATTAAAAAAGAAAGTATTGATAAGCATCACAATTCGCTGGATAGTCAACTGATGACACCACAGCTTACGTGACTTTTGAGGTGGAAATTAGTGGATGTAAAATCCTAAAGAATCATACCTACAAAGCTGGTGCGATAAAGGTCCGTCAGGCAAGGACAGCAACAACATGCTACCCGGGAAAAAACTTACCATCTTAATCATTTCCTCACCCATGCAACTGCATCTTTAATTAATTAATTATCCAGTTTTATAAATAACAGCGCTTCACAAATTTTTTCTTGTTGTGTCGTAGACAATTGGAGTATTGATGTTTTACTTTATTTTGTTAGTATGTTTTTAGATGTGAAAATTCTCTGTGTGTTAATGTTTCAAAAACTTAAAAGGTAATATAAAGGAGTGAAATAGAATGAGAGTTGTTGCTGAAAGTTTTTTTTTTGTGTGATTACTGTCTTTCCTTTTTCGAAAACTTTGGATACTCTAAAGCAATGTAATGAAAATGTTGTAAAAGTGAAAGTAAACTTGTACAATAGTCGTCACAGGATTAAGTCAGCCCTCATAAACCCTGCTTATTTTATATTTTCAACTAGTTTGTATCGCTATAATGCATGTAAACATAACTATTGTCACATAGTCTTCATGATCTGTAATATGTTGACATTTATTTTCCAGTGTTCAGAATATTGCTGGTTACAGATTTCGCTCCTCAAATACATTGTTGTTAAATATTGCCTAGGCTTAGTTATTATAGATATGTGCGAGTTGATGTCTATATAATACTTGTTTATGTACATCCATTTTAATTTGTGCTGTAATCTCTATACAGACACGTGAAAACACACGGCTGTTAACACCTGGGGGAACAATCCCACACTTGAGCACTCACCCTAACCTCCGCTCGACTTGGTGAACACATATTCAGCAGTCAAACACACACAACATGAACACTGGGGAAGGGTTCAACTCGCTACTGCAATTAAACTGACAGACCCGATAAAAAGCACAAAATATATTGACTGAAATAATCCGAGTACATAAGAGAGAGAAGGGAGACGGGGAGGGGAGGCACGACGTCCGCCGAAGACGGCCGAAGGTCTAGAGAGGAGGGGCGGACTACGTCAAGGACGACGTCACATGAGGCCAAGTCACAGGTAATCGTTCAGCTACACTCAGATACCAGAAGTCGCGTGGGGGGGGGGGGCACGCATTATGGGTAGACATACGTTAAATCGGGCTGAGCCCAGCTCAAATGTATGCATTGCACCCTCTCTCTTCGTTCTCTCCATAGATTACAGAATAATGGAAATTTACTTCATTAAGCTCTTAGCTAAATGATTATGTTCGAGTACAATCAGGCTGAGCATTTTCCCCAATTACAAGTAAAAATTGGTACCGAAAGCTTGTATGAATAAATTTCTTTGTAGGCCAACTGTTTTGATAGAGGTACACATGACAGTGATTAATATCAAAGCAATGTTGTTTTTTGTTGACTTACATTGTGTATAATTATGTTTGCTATTCTATTGGTATTTCCTGTAAAATAAACAAATACTATTAACTTTTTTTATGTAAAAATTAATTGCATAACAATGGGTATGTTAGGCCCATGAAACATTTTTCTAGGCCTATAACAGAGTAAATTGTCCATTTAGAATTTAAATTTAAATGTTACCTGGCAACTCAGTATCACATAGTTAAATAATCATATTAATAGTAACTTCACTTGCAATTTGAGAATTGCCTGTTGGCAAACTATAACCTCTTCCTCGATCACCTACCAAATTTTCCAACCACCCTCACTATTGTGAACTTCTCCAAATGTAAATTGTGCTCCCTCACTGACTTCTGAAGTGTAATCTGCCCCTTCTGTTTCTAATAATCTGAATCTTCTTGCTGATATTCCTCTATATTCTGCCTTGGTTACCAGACAGCCTAACTCACCCCAGCATTCCCTCTCGATTCACAAGCTACAAAATAATTTGTTTGACTCACTTATTAACAAAATACTGTTCTTGTCTCTTGATGCAAAATAAACAGTACTGGTCGTACATTATGAAACAATGTAAGGTAAACTAAGTAAGCCTACTTGTGTGCTGTATCACAATAATAACTTACAATCATCTGCTATAATCTCACAATTCCACAACTGGTGATGCGTCATATTTAGGAAGCTGTTTCCTACTCATGTTCATAGTAAATATTGTGTATAAAACAGATGTTATATTGCTTACTTTGAAAGTACTGGGAAAAAAAAAACAGTAAATATTTTACTAATCCATTTACATGTGTTATAATAATTACAGCAGTAAAAAATATCTCGTACAATACATTTAGTTCAAGTTTCCAAATACGTAAATATGATTAATTGTACCGTATTAAAATTGCATTTTATTTAATATGTAATGTGTGTTTTGATATTATGTGTATATTTTTTCCCTGGAAAAACAAATGGCAAAAGTATTGGTTTGTGGCTCAGATCGTGTTCTTTCAAACATGGCAAGCTGCCAGTCTTCTGCAGACATAGGAGCGGTGGTATTTCCTGCATTATAACTTTCTCTGGCACAGTTACAGAAAACTGGTGAAGGAAGGAGGGTTTATCGTGAGACCTATAGAGAGTGGAGGGAGATCTGTGACGACAATATATATGGCAGTGTGGGAGTGGTTAGTCAACCATGGCTGACAGAATAAGGTAACTACAGAAGGGTGGTGAGAGTCCACCCTTCTGTAAGTGAACGGCAGTAGCCGCCGATAAAGGTTAGTTGTTTACGGATCGCCTATCACAGCTTACCCTAATCACCAACCGCCCATCACAGCCTACGCCAATCAGCAACTGTCCATTACGAAAGCGTACCCACATAACCTTCACCAAACTCTCACCACCCTCCCCTTCACCCGCCACCATCGATACACCCCGTCCCCAATCATTTTACCACCCCCTCCCCAACCCCCATTACTTCATTCTCCTAAATATTCACCTAATTTCCGTTACCCTCTTCGACCATCTCACCTATCATCTCAATTTCCTTACACTCCCTTTCAACAATTACATCTTTCCTCACCACAATCATCCCACCCTACCCAGTTCCCACACCACCATCTGCAGCAGCAGCCAAAACAGCTACAGCAGTACCAGCTAGAACAGCAGCCACCACAATATTTATTTAGTGTTTTTTTTTTTTTTAATTTTTAATGTAAATATGTATTTTTTAAAAATAAATTTATGTTTAAATAATAACATAATTTTTTTACAACGTTTTCTTCCTTGACAAAAAAAGGCATTTTAAATTAAAATTCTTGTTTACATAAGGAATAAAATGAGTGATGTTAATAATTTCTCACCTGCAGTAAACTGTTTGCTGTCTTATATTTCCAGACTTTGCAATCTGTAACTCTTCAATAAATGATATAATTGAACAATTAATAGTTCTGATAATTTAAATAAATATTCTTCCATGAAATGAGAACAAAGAATTTATTTCTCAAACACTGGTAAATTTTTTTGTAACTTGCTGTTTGTTACGAAATGTGTGATGCATTAAATTAAAAAGTGTCTTGCTTCCTGGCAGCACATAATTATTAAACTTTTGGACGTCATTGCAGATCAAGAAGTTATTGCAAAATGTCGTGGTCAAAATACAGTAAACCCTCGTTTTATCGGACCTCCATTCAGCGAACTTCGTATTTAACGGATAAAATCTGATGATACAAAATTATTCCACCATGGGGTCTACTTAGTCACATGCAGCACAAGACCTACCTGGTTTTTGTACTTTGGTGAGCGACGTCAGGCACGCACACGGACAGCCGTGTAAGACGGTAAGCAGAGCTAGTCGCTCATCGGTATTTTGACGAGTCCGGACAAGAACGACTGTCATGTCTGTCTATGTGAATATTTTTATGCAGTCAATGTACATGCACGGTAATGAAATTACGTCTGCAAAAGGACAGAAAAGAAAGAGAGTAACTTGGACATTAATAAGAAAAGTTTAAGAGGCCGGTATTTCGGTACAAAATTGTGTGCTGATTATGGTGCCAAGAAACAAACTGTGTCGGACATTCATAAAGCAAAAGATAAGTTGAAGAGTTGTGTGTTGAAATATGATGTTGAACACAACAAATGTGTTACCATTGGACCCAGGAAACACATGAAACTTGCTACTTCATCTTTGCATGACGAGGCAGTGTATGTTCAATAATGTTAGTGTGGCATAAATGTGCGAAGTGTAGAGATAAAATCTACTGTGGCCAAACTAGCGACACATGTCTTTCTCACGCCCAGAATTTCCGTCCCTTCCCCTTCAGAAAAGTCTCAAGGATGGCGGCTAGACTATTATCTCCCAGACATGGTATACAATACTGCGTTGGGATGCAAACAGTAGTAGTTTAGCTGGAAAATTTTTATTTTTGTTGTATACAGTAAGTCCTCGATTAACGGATATTTGTTATAAAGGGAACTTTAATTTGTGTCCATTGATTCGAACTACAGACGCGGTACTTGTTTTAATGGACAGTTCCAATTTGCTACTTTAGTGAGGCCAAGAACCTTATTTCTGGACAGCCTGTACTGCTTCCTGCGATGTGTAGAGACGCACCATGCACTGCGTTCTTCCGTAGTACATCTGGCAACACAGCTTTCTCCGTCTCCCCCTCGTGACAGGAGTTTGGGCTTATCGGCTGTCACAGCGCATACGTAGTCACTAGAAACTGTTGACTGTTTCGTATCCCGAAACTTAGCAGCTTTGTGTCGTTTCACTATGGGGATTTACTTGATGTACAGCTATTTGTCTGCTTGAAGTTCATAGTGGTGTTTTAAAAATTTGTTTCGTTAAAGTTTGTATTGTTTATTACTGGTTAACTTCTACATAGTTTATTACTCATTAACGTTTATATAGATTATTAGTACTCATTAAAGTTAATATTGTTTGTCACACGTTAAAGTTTTCATAGATTATTTGTTCATTATGTAATCATAATCTTGCTGTTCGGGAGAAAGGCTATGCTACAGGCAGGACCTGCTACAAAAAAAGCCGACGATCTGTAACCTTTGAAATAAAAATGGATGTGTTGCGTCGGTACGAATCAGGTCAGAGGTGTTCAGACATCGCGCAATTACTTGATTTGCCTAAATTTACTGTCGACACAATTCAAAAAAATTCTGACAAAATTACAGCTAGCATCAAAAATTTCACACCATTCTCTGCTACAAAAGTTACTCACACTCGTAGCTCTGTTATTGAAACAATGGAGAAAATGCTTTCATTGTGGTTTGACGACCAGACTCTGAGAAATGTTATCTTTACCCGTCCAAAAATTAAATGAAACATTAAAAAATCATTAGTCATAGCCTACAATATTTTTCAATTTTAATGCATTCGGACAGAAAAATTTTGTTCAAAGCAGTTTTTTGATATAATCTTCAAAACCTTTGCAGATACTGAGAGTTTCATAGAGACATTTCTTGTTTATAATTTTAATACAATTACTTTTTATCCTGTAACATTTTTTCATATGGCGCATTGTTTTGAAAATATGCAAAATGTATACGTTTTTGCAAGATTGAGGAACCTAACCTTGTTTGTTTGCATTTTCTCTTGCGAGAAAGTGTGATTTACTAAATGGACGTTTCGCATAACTGACACTTTCCGAGAATGTAACCCATCTGTTAATCGAGGACTTACTGTATTTAGTAAATAAACACTGCACTGTGAAATACAAAACAGTAACTCAAGTTCACTTGTTACATGTTAACAGGTAACGTAACTTGAAATCAAGCTGATAGCAAACCTATGTCTCCTATCCCTCTCCTTCTACTTTTCTCCAGCCCTCCACCCTTGGTTGTCACCATGAGCGGACAAGGCACATGCTTATCTTTCTACTCCTGCCAGTCCTCACAAACCTTCCCCCTCGACCTCTCACGACGATTTGACAATAATAAACACGCTGCGTAGCCACGCGTATCACACTGTTATATATGATCTTTGAAAGAACTATGCAATGGGAGTGCATGACTGGATTCAGTTTCTTGGACGTACTCCATTGCAAATTGGACGACTGTTAAAGAAAACTATACAAATAAAAGAAAACCATAATATAAGCAGAGTATGCTTCAGTCAGCAAGATACATACACAACAAGAAATTTCAAAATGGAATCGGGTCAAATAGAAACAAGGAACAAACAGATAATAAATTAAAATAATAACAAGTAAAATAAAAAACCAAGTAACATGCGACACAACGATGAGATGAAACAAAAAACACAACAAATATCAGACACGAACAGAAAAATAACAAAAAGACACAACAAATAGACGAGACAAAACGCAACAGATAACAGACATATACAGAAAAGACAAACGACACAGCGAAGAGACGAAACAAGACACAGTAGTTTTCCAGACAGACAGTGTTACGACGTTTCGGGAACTGGAATCTGTTCCCGTCATCAGGTAGACACACAGGGTTCAGGAACACGAGTGCGACTGATGAGGAGACTCCGCCGTTTCCTCATGTACCATTCGAGGCCGTGCTGTCGCGAGACCGAAAGCCGAAGCTTCCATAACTCGCTGGGTGTTTGTAAAATCAAATGCACCCCGACAGTCTAGTTTCAAATCATTGGAACGGCGGCGGGGTGCGTGTAACTGTTTTAGCTGGGCTCCGGACCCGTATTTAAGGCTGGAGGGGGGTTGTTGCCACTAATAAAATTACGTGTTTGTGTAAACGGCGGGGGAGTTAAGCTCCCCTCCAGCTAAGCTGGAGTGATGTAGTGTCGTGATGTCTGTATAGTGAGGTGAGTGTTGTCAGCAAGTGGCTAGCTAAACTCATGGAGTAGTAGTGCGTGAGTCCCTACGACTATGAGAGCCGCTCCAATCAATCCCAGCCTACTAACTGAGGATCAGGCCTGACACTCCCATGGTTATTTCATCGTGTATTCGTTTATGACAAGAGGAGAGAAAACCCTTAATTATTGTTAATGAGCGCTGAACTGTGAGATGTATATCGTCTCGACCTGAAACAGAGAACTATCAGGTCGATGTGTCGTTAACATTGTAAAGTAACTGGCCTCACCAGACCATCTTTTTTTGCTTTAAGTAGGAGTATGCTCCTGGGTTCATTTTTTTTTTAAACTGTAATGGACAATAGTAGAACTTAATTTTGTTGTTTTCGGAGATTTGAGACCGCAGAAGGCATGTCAGTGTACTACATACAGCTGCCAAAGTGTTAAGACCACCTTTCAGCCACATAT
>PNEQ01092805.1:0-26419 GCA_003012365.1 Medauroidea extradentata
TTATTAAATAACAGGGTAGAAAATGAGAAACATTTCGAGTTTAGTTGCAACTGAAGATACAAGAATTGTGTAGCGCCTAAGTGTCTGTTTCTTCTGGCACACACACATACGCACTCATATTTATTTGAGTGTGTGTCTATATATATATATATATATATATATATATATATATATATATATATATATATATATATATATACATACATACATACATATATATTCAAGATGGACTTTATACATAGGTGGACTTAGTATAGTATCCAAAATATTTTATTTTGTTTTACAAAGAAGAATAAAAAGCAAAACTATTTATAGGAGGCACTATTTTTTTTCTACGAAAAAGTAGCTAGTATTATATCGGCTATATTTTCGTCCTTATTCCGTATAGAATACTTTTACAATGAAAGACGTCGTCATAAAAACGAATGGTGCAATGTCACATGATCAACTCACCGATGCAAGACATATGCACCATGCTTCTTTTGTAATTTGTACTCATAAACCAAAAACTGTATTTTCCAGAATGTAAATTATATTAATCCTAATATGCTTTTAATTAAATGTTGTAACCGAATAAAATTTGTTAAATACTAATAAGCAGTGAAAAAAGTAATTTAAAAAATTGTAAATTATGAAGGTTGTATCATACCATTAACACGTAGAGATACTATCGTCTTAATTTACATAAAATAATGTAACTCTCTTTTATAATATGTTTGACACTTTTTTTGGAACTTAGAATGTGAGTCACGATCTGATGCAGTTATACAGCAAGAAAACTATAGTCTCTTAATGACACATGTACCAATAGAACGCTGATTCGTGTTTATTTACCCCTGTGGCCATAAAATCCTAATAATCAGTGTACCTTTGATGTATTCGTGGGATCAGTTCGGTAACTCCGTCACTGATGCCGGTCTGTCCTATACGGAAGACCACTGACTAACAACAACTTTGAGCAAACTCACATTAATTAGCAATCGCAAACACAGAAAATTTAAGTGGTTAAAATATTTCAAAGTGTCTAAAGTTGGCCGCCTGGGTAAACGTACTTTGCGCGTTCGAGACCTAGAAGTGCGGAAGCGGTAAGGGCGACACAGCATGGGCATCTCGCCTCTCCCTAGCTTCTAGGCTCAAGTCTGCGTCCTGGCGTGAAGTCTTCTCGCCAACAACTCGCCTCTATGACATTCAGTGGTGACGTCATTTTATGACGTTATGTTAAATATAAAAGTGTACTCCGCACATCTTTAAGTTTTAAAAGATTCTGTGTCAAGATTTTCGTAGCAACAAAGGACCGCAAAACACTAATTTTCACAATTTTAGGGCGCGAGAAAATTGCCTATAGAGACAAATTGAGGTATTTAAATGGGTTATGGACACGTGTGTAACGTTCTTTAAATGTTACCCTTAATCAAATATTACTTAAGCGCGCTAAGCAGTTTTGTAATAAACTTGTATCGGCTGAAGCTCTGCACGCAGTTCTGCGGCCTGGGTAGACGGCCACCTTAAGTCAAGTGTCTGTGAATAGACCTTCTTTTAAAAGTCAACGTTCATGCTTCGTTTAGGAAGGAATGTATTCCTAAAAAATTGTTAGAATAATTTAAACGTATGCAACAACCCTCATCCCATTATTTTTTTAAATTTAAACTTTTCCCGACATTCAGATACTTACGCTGGGGAATGATTTGGGTGGTGTCGCGGCCACTTATAGAGCACACGGTGCGGCGGCGGTCGAACAGGTAGTGATTGCTTGGCACTTAACCTATGCGCGGGAGTGTCGGGGTAGCGACTGAGGCAACGGAGGCGATAAGACGTCAAGAGAATAACGAGTAGCGGTGTGCAGTGATGAGGACTGAGCGACGGCGTAAGAGTTTCACATAGTGTGGATAGTGCACTTGCCTATGTAGGACTGAGGAGCAGGAAATACTATTGCCGGAATCAACGAGACAGTTCTAGAACAAATTATTAAAGGTCAGTTTCAGTTGCCATATTGAATATTATTATTTTTCACTTCTGTTTTAATTTTGAGAAGAAATATTTTAAATCTAATTACTTTTATACTAAAAATGATATCCCGAAAATTCATTTTTCTTTGCGCTATTAATGTATAAAAAGGTCACAGTCAGTGCGGAAAATTATGACTATAAAATTGTCGCTCTGATTGTGACATAATTATATGTTAACATCTAAATCGCAGTGCATGTACTGTAGAACAATGTAAATGAAATGTGCTCTATAATCCAGTAGCGGCTTTACGATTGTTGCAAAGGAGGACATTAGTAGAGAACTACATATGGTTTTTCCAGCCTCCTCATCAGTCGCACTCGTGTTCCTGAACCCTGTGTGTCTACCTGATGACGGGAACAGATTCCAGTTCCCGAAACGTCGTTTATACTGACTGATTGGAAAACTACTGTGTTTTGTTTCGTGTCATCATTTGTGTCGTTTGTTCTTTTTTCTGTTTGTGTCCGACATATTTGTGCTTTGTTTAGTCTCATTGTTGTTTTGTTGTATTTCTGTTTGTGTTTTTGTCTCGTCTCATCATTGTGTCTCATGTCATGTTTCCTTTTAACAGTCATTTATTTCGCAATGGAGTATGTCCAAGTAAATAAATCCAGTCATTTTAGATGCTGTTAAACATGGCCTAATATTGAATTTGTACATCCTTCATTGCAATGTGTTGGTGTCCCAGGTTAAAAACTTGACACTTTCTCTGAGCTGGTGTAATTATTGCCATTTCATTGTCCAACAATTACTTCATCACATTTCTGGACAACTGAAGTTTTTCCTATTAGGTTAGGATTTGCTGTTATTTTACTTATTTAGCGTATGGCACATAACTAACACAACAATTAATTTGCCTGTTGAGAGGGGGAAAAAAGAAAGTAATAGCTCTGAATCAAGTTGACCAAGTCCTTGGATTGCATCTTGTGTAGTTATTACATTATACTGGAGAATTGTCTATGTGGGCACACTTGTAAGTGAAATGATGTGTGGTCTGGAAGGCTCATGTTGCATTCCCCACTTGTGTAACGAAACATCACGTCTTCTGTTGCCAGTACAGATCCAGGTTCTGCGTGGAATGTTGAATCCATGAGGCAGAATGTTAGATTCAATCAATGAATACCATGTTGGATTTACTGTGGTATGTAGTGAGGAAATTGCATTTTTCTCAAGTAGGCCTACCTGAAACAATACTCAAAATAGTAAATCACAGGAAAACAAAAATAAGTTGTGTAATATTTAGTCTGTCTCATGTAACTTTTTCCATATTCTGACAGTTCACTTCAGAGAATTGTGTGTATAAATAGGCTTGCAGAGACAGTGCTTTTCCAGGAAGCCAGATAGGTTTAAAGCTCCAAACAATGGAACTGCCAGGCAAATTTCTCAGAACATAAATGTCAAAACATGGAAAAGTTACAAGAGATATACTATAAAACATTTAAAGGCAGATTCACAAACACCATTTAAGTAAGCCTATGTATGAAATTCAAGAGGAGTCCTTGACTGGCACGTGAATGGCGTTGCAGCATGTCACACACATTCTTTTCTATGTGAAACTGCTTAACTTATTCATATTATGTTCATCTACGAAAAGAACACACACAGAAACCATACTTCTATGTTTTAAAAAATTCAGCATGCTTGCTAGAAATGTGATTTTAGGGCCTCTCAAAATTGCTAAAAACTTTGGCATGCGTTGGTCTATACTTCATACTATTTAAAAATAAAATGATGTGTGTCATTGCTTTAAGTCCCATAGCAAAAAGATTACAATGAAACCCTTGAACGCCAGTTTGACATGCTGAGAATAGATGGGATATGCTTCTCGTCAAGCCTGGGACACTGGCTCTTATCACTACGCTGTTCCCACGTATCAAAGGTGGAAATCCAATACCGGCGAAAACTCCTTATATGAGTAAAAACACTGACTGTACATTCAGATATTCACATCCCCATGTAGCGTAGCGTGTGCATGTACATGAGAGAGTTGACCAACTTCTGCGACTTATTTTGTGTCAAGTTATGAATCCAATTTTAATTGGTCATAAGAGCACAACACTCAATTCAATTTTAATTGTGTTTATTAAATATCTTCTATTTTTGTCATAATTATGAATTACAGTATTTTTTCAACGAAAGCTATTATTAATGTGCCACTATTTAGCGCTAAAATATTTCTATAGCAAAAACAACTTTTCTGCACATCCCTAGACTATATGTCCTGAATACAAATATGTGAACCTCACACACACTCAGAAGTAAGTTAAAGAGTGATTGGGAATCCGCCTTAATCTTTGGAAGTACCATGCCTAATATTATTTCTAAATTCTATAGTAATGAATTTACTTATTGAGATCACTGCATATTCTCTATTACTGCATGTACATTAAAATAGTGGCCAGGATAATCTACAACTTAAGACAACATGGTAAGTAACTGGAGTGAAACTCACTGAAGGGAAGGAGAAGAGTGGGATGGCTGGCCAGGTTGTACAAGATGGTGAATGAATGGGAGGATGAGGTGTGAGGTAAGTTAGGCCACCAATTAACTACGGCAGAGTAGCCTATGGAGGAAGAAGGAATAATAGTGAGAATATTCATACTTTGAAGAACAGAACAGGGTCAACACAGTCTGTGCTTAGGAAGTTGATAAGGGGGTGAAATTTACTTCTGGCTGGAAGAGTTGGTGAAAGCAAAGGACGTTAGAATGTTTAGAAGGGGTTCGGTAAGTGTTTGAGGTAGCAGTTATAGCTTGCCATCCAGTGGGTGCACAATTGCAAGTACATTACTGTCATTAGGATATTATTACTGAAAGTTAAAAACAAACTGCCTACATAAATTTACTACCACAAGCTGCTAAGACAAGCAACTGTAAAGGGTATTCATTGAAGGGAAGGGTGAATCGAGCAATTATATTTAAACAAAGTAAGTAATAATCTTATAGGCCCACTGAATAATAGGCAATAATAATCATTCAGATTTGGGTAAATAATGTCTGACTGCACATGTATTCTAGAATTACAATGACATAACCTGCGCTTGGATTTATTAACTTACGTGTGTAATGGAGTATGTTTGTAATCTGATACAGAGATCAACATTTACAAAATCCCATGACATGTCGATTATATAGTCTGTAATTAGGACTAAATTTACAGTTGTATAATTGGCAACTCCAGTATCACTAGACTTCTGTGACCTTTGCTGGATGCAATGAAACTGCCAGATTAATTAAATGGGCTAGAGACCAATCAAATTTACCGTATCATGCACTGTCACACAACTAATTTCCGTCATGCAATTGTAAATTTCAAATTCTGTTCTGACTATAAAATAATAATAATTACATTCTTGCAGATAGACGTCGCCTGGTAGCAAGTCTACGTCCCTCATTCACACTCTTTCCAGACCCTCCTGAGCAACCCAACCCTCTCAACCATCACCAGTTTCTCTCTCGGCAGTCCACTGTTTCACAGACGTCATCATCGACTGCCTACCCCTTTCCGTCGCCCTCCGAACTCTCTGGATCTTCTTGATGTCATTCCCTCTCCCACTGTAGTCACTCCTGAATAACTGCGGACCTAACTTCCCCATCCACCCTCTCTCTTCCCCACCTTGAACATAACAAGCCTCTCCACTCTTCGCCTGTCCTTAAAATATTCCCAGCCCATTTCATTCATCATCACCGATGGCCTGTAGTTTCCCTCACCCTCATATTCTCGTCCCTGCCTTACCTATCCACCTACCTTTGACCTATTTTGCCACCCTCCGCTGAACCCTCTACAGCTCCTGTACCTATGTAAGGATCCAGCTCTGCCAATGTGTATTCCAGTACTGTACGTACCATTGAGGTGTATGTATGCTTTCTCCTTCACCTCACCACTGACTGTTCAAGATGCTTCCTAGCATTCCCAGAGCCCTTCTTCCCTTCTACCTGTCCTTTCCCCCTAGATCTTCCTGTAACACTACTCCTATGTACTTGTACACTGTAACCTCCCATACCTCCTACTCGCCCCAAAAGTAGGCTACCCGAGCCTGCTTTTTAACCTCTACCGAATCTCACCGCCTTTGTCTTCTTGACATTAAGAATAATTTTATTATTTTCTGTCCATTCTAGTACCCAATCAATGTCTGCCTGCAAACTGATTCCATCATCTATCTCCGAATACACACAATCATCCACATACAGATACAACATTACTAGGCCTACCTTACCACTCACTTCCACTCCCATGTCATTTTAATAAGACAGGTGACTGTTATAAATGTTACAGTATAAACAAAACCCATCACTGCATATTTATTAAATCGGAATTAAAATTTAATATCTAGTAGAACCAAACCAAAGTCGTTTATACTTACAAGACGACTATTTCGCTATCATAAGCTGGTTTGTACAGTTACTTAGATACATTAACATCGTACAACAAAATGAACTTACCTTTTCCGTTTGTATTCTTGACAGTACGTTTATGAGGTGGATTTGTATTCGTTCTCTGCAATAAGAACCAGTTTGTTGATACTTTCTGCCCTACCAACGATGTACCCTATTTTCATCCTCTTGTAAGTTGTAATACTGAATGCGTGGAGTATCCGAATTTACTTCAATTTTCTGTAACAATTTTAAACACACGTAAACATTACATACAAACAGTTCAAAGCAATTTACTTCAACTAAAACACAAACTTTCAACACAGCTACGTGTGAAACCAATACATCTGTTACAGTTGTTTACAATTCACGGTCTCCTGCCTACGTCATTTTCCGAAGATACCCGAACGACCCGAACACGTTTTTGCCGTTTTGAGACGACCTCTCATTTATAGACCTTGACTATCCTGCTACTGAAGTGGAAACATGCGAGGTGACCAGACTGTAAACAGGCCTTCATTGGGCCTACAACCGCCATTTTACTTCCTCGCACTAACGTCCCCGAGCCGTAGAGGGAATAAGAAATAACAGTGGTACAACTGACGAGGGAGTGCAACTGACATAGAACCATTCCAGTCTTTGCTCGTGTCAGGGGTCCGAGATAGGTAGCGGTTTTACAGGCTGGATAGTCTGCGACGTTTCAATCACTCGTCGCAAAAATTGTCTACCGAATGTCAGTTTTCAGGAGAACGTGTCAGCAAGAACCCCAGCCATCTCTCACGCCACTGCCCCTCATCTTACAAACACCGGAACACTCAATGACAGATTTGGAAAGCCCAGCACGAGGAAAGGAAAGCTTATTCATTGTTCCAGACCAGAGCTTCAGCAAGGCTGTATCTAAATTCGACTGAATTCTTGTTCGCGAGTTATATGCTCTTGTTCCCTACGTGAAGTATGCATATCACTGGAATTAGATACATTTGTTGGTTTGTATCTCAGTTACTGTCTCATAAATTCGATGAGGTTCTACTGTTTTCAAACGAATGCCAAGACCTACATCTCACGTACTTTATTTACCTACGGCCTGTAATAACAAACGTGGGATGAAACGAAATTATACTGCATACTAACCATTTTAGACACAACTGTTAAAATGCAAAGACAAATAACGTATAACACGTAAAGGACGCAAATACTTACAAGTTCTTAATATATTTTCTGTGTTTGTTTGGAACAACCAATTTTGAAATGTAGGTTTTTGGAATGTGTGAAAGTCGGTTAAAACGACCCAACTTATGACAGAGGGAGAGAGAGTAAGATAGAGCACGAGAGAGAGAGGGAGGGAGATAGTAAGAGAGAGGGAGGGTGACGGATGGGGAGAGAGAAAAAAGGATTATGTAAATGTAAAAAAAAAACAAAGTGAAAACATTTTAGAATAGAAATATAACATATAAACAAGTTGAACACAACACAAATTAACCATTCCTTCTACACATGTGAAACTTACATACACGAAAGTGACAGCATAAATGTAAAGGAATAAAACAAAAATGAGAAACTAACTTACAGAACAGGCACAGGACAAAAATATAAATTCTAAGAAGTCTAGTACGTGTAAAAGCTAAAACATTAAAAAATACTTAAAATTTGTACACAGGTTAAAAAAATAGTCATACAAACAAGGGAAAAACATATTAGGTTTAAGAAAGAATGGAGACAAAGTGAGATATGTAACATGGTAGGAGGTCGGGTTAGGTTAGGTTAAGTAATGATTTCAGGATTTAAAAAGTTATATATATATATATATATATATATATATATATATATATATATATATATATATGACCAGCCAGTTATATAAATTCTACCAAGCCCTGACAAATCAAAGCCAGAATAACGTATTACAAGAATTAGATGAAGACATGTACTACACGAGGTAAAATAGTACTAACATACACTACCTATAAACACCTTACAGAAAGAAAATCAATATATATTTTAAGACATACACAAGTGGAACATATCCAATGCCTTACGAGTATGCATTATGTTACAAGGATTCCCAGCAGTGTACTATGATACATTACAGAAGGAAAGGGTCCTAAAATGAGAAGATTTATAAGTGTAGAATTAATTAAGCCTTGCAAAAAAAGTGTTGATATACCATGGTGTCTACCGAGAGCGAAGAAAGAGCCAGGTGATAAGATTAAATAAAAAAAATTATTATATACTATTTTGGGTGAAGCAACGTGTGAGCTACACAGAAATAATGCTGTATGTAGGTTCTAGGAACATCGAACTCAGAATTGGTAATGTTAGTTCCTTTGTACCTTTAAATAACTACTTTATGAGCTAGCATACCTAGTGGTAAGACTAGGAAACAGAAACGGACTAATCCAGTAGTACATACAACACCAATGCTATCTAGCAGACGACACTGGAACCAAGACGATTGGTATAGCTACTAGCTCTCCTGGTGGAAAGACTCAGTACCAAAATCTGAATAATCAACGCCATCTAGGAGACGATCAGTAACTACAGTCAGACCTACCTAGAGGCCAACTATAAAACGAACAATGCCGGATTAACATATAGGCGCGCCCGGCGGCCGCCGGGGGCCTCGCCTTGCAGGGGGCCTCACATAAATCACCAGAGAAAACCTATATTGTTCTATGTGACAACACACAATCGCAAAAAAAAATCCTGTTTTGGTTTGAAGAATAAATAACTGTTCGGTTGTATAGTATATCTCACGGACATATTTTCATTTTTAATAATTTATACATTACAAACTAGCAAACCAATCAATAGGAATCGAACTAAGAAGCTTCCTGTCGAATGATGGTGGAGGCGCACTTCGTGCATTCTGTTGGAAACACTTTAAGCAATTTATGTTTTACCTATCGAGGAATTGGTCTACTGAGTAGAGAAACAGTTGGGCAATCTGTGCTATGAGGGTAACCGAAAGTTTGTTTTCTATGTTGTTACTTAAAAAATTGCCGTTTTGTAAAATGTAGCCTATGTATGGTAACGGTAAGTTATTTCTGTCTCTGGACTTAGCATGAGAAATTTAGGTAAAGCTAGATTTACACGACGCAATTGACTGTTTTCACAGCTCATTGCATGCGATCGGTTGCGTAATTATCTCAATGAAATCTCTAACGTGTGCTACAATGTCCACCTTTTACACAACGCAATTCACGATGTAGTATTACACAATTTACTTTCCCAGCAAACGTTTGCACAAATGAATAAGCAAATTTGTTAGTATTGTAATTTTTTAGTTATCTTGTCCGTCCAGGCTCCACATTTTTTTTTTTTTTTTTTTTTCAGGTTTCTTTATTTTCTGTTGCTCATTTGTGAAACTCGTTCGTAGTTCGCAATTTAGTTTTCATATCTTGTCAGTTGTGTTTGGTTAGACTTCTGACACATTCGTGGCCACAGTTTTTAAAGCACTATGTCGCAAATATTATTTCTGGTAATTTGCTGATTTTGTGTTATACAGCACTGGATGCTTGTATTAATCCAAAAACCAAAATACGCTCTCACGTGTCTACACCATTTTCTGTATATGTTTTCATTAGTCCCGCGAAAACTCTACTTCGAATGGCCAATGACATTGCTTGGTTCGTGGAACTTGCACGGACTTGCACTGAAAATACTAATAGCAATAATTCAGAAGACAGAGACGCAGCACTCGACTTAACTTTTTCGACGACAGTAGAAACATAGATACTATTCTCAACGGAAGTAATAAGTTGAGACTCCCCTTCCAGTCATAGACTCTTTGGTCTTTGAAGAAATTTGGATTATTGGAGGATTTGACTGATCTTCAAGAAGACCAACTGAAAATTTATTGTGAAGATTTCGCTTCTGTATACGAACAAGACGTAAGCAAGTCGTAGCTTGCTGAAGAATGCCTACGTCAAAAAAGTTATATTGCAGAAAATAAACACAATTTGCAGCTTGTACACATTTACAACGGTTCCGATTTTGCAAATTCTGGTAAAGCAGAACGTGAAAAATATTCCAATGTGCGAAGAAGATTTGGAAGAAGGTAAGGCTATTGGGTGTCGATGTACTCCCTCAAAGAAGTTGAATTTACCAGCAATCTATCATCATCTGTATGAAAATTGATTGTTACCAGCATTCCCGAATATGGAAATTTCTCTGAGAATGTTTTATCGATGATGTCGAATGCTTCGGGTGAACGATCATTTTCTAAACTGAAGATCTTTAGAAGTACGAAAAGAAGGGCTATAAAACAGGAACGATTACGTAAGAGCACTAGACTTGAGTGATGTCATCAAAGATTTTGCCTCAAAAATGCAGAAAGATGTCTATGTAATTTACATTATACAATTTTTACGTTATGTAAATAATATTGATAGACATTAAGTGCAAGAGGTTAACAACTTTTAAGTAGACTTAAGTGTTTATTTAAAGGAAACTGAACTTGACTTTGAAAATGTCAGTTTTTTTTCATTATCACATTTTTCATTATTTAAATTTTAAAAAATATTATTTCAATAGTAATTTAAAACTAAATTTGGTTTGTGGGACACGATTTTTCTGACTTTTGGTATCCTAATTCGAGTTATGCGTTACTTTTTATTGATTTCAATTTAACCCAGTAATTAATCAATCGCAGCTCATATAATTTAAAAACCATTATATGTATATTTACTACAGCATGTATTGAAATCATCAAAATGTTAATAATAGTTCCGATAACTTTATAATGTAAGACTCTCAGAGTAAAAATGTATTTACATTAAAAAAAACCTTTGTTGTTTTTTTTTTTGTGTTACAGGAACTAAACTTAAATTACTATACCATAATTTATAATGTGCTAGTGTAAAGATTATGCCAAGTAGAAAGTATTACAAATTCTTCCAACTCTATATTCAAAATTTTGGTTTAAAAAATTCTAAAATAGCACAATTTTGCACCATACATTAAAAATTATTCCGGGGGAGGGCCCGGACCCCCCGTTCTAAGTTTGGAATAAGTACACTTCGGCACAACGGGCCTCTTCTCTGGATAATGTCAGAGGCCTCGCAGAGCTTTAATACAGGTCTGAAAACTAATTTAAAAAGTAAACAAGATGGAGGGTGGAGCCTATGAGGGTAGCTAGGAACTAGACAACGGACAGTAACCAACATGGTGGATGAACAGACTAACAAGGAAGAGTGTAAAATACAATTGAGTTTACAGATACAGATCCGGTGATCCGGTGCCTAGGCTCCTGCAACAGAAGGAACTGTACTAAACTACTAGTATCACCAGTTCCACTTTTTTTTGTTCGGCGAACTGCTTATAGTTAGCTTTCAAGTTATTTTCTTCGACTTCTTTTTTTATTATGTAAATGATCGTTTGTTTTTTGACATTCAAGATATTTTTTGAATGGTTGATTGCATTAACAATCTTAATAGCATAATATTTTCAAGCGCCTGATGATTGCTGTTTGTATTTCTTCAACTGTGATTACAAGTGCACCAAATGATGCTGTCACAATAAGATAGAAGTGCGCTCTGTTGTGTTACTGCCTTAAATATTATTTATCGTAACACTGAAAATTCCCACTCCCAATTCTCCCTGCCACTTACCACCCCTCCCCCTTCCTGCATGTTGGAGGCTCAGGCGCGTTGTAGCGATAAGCAAGCCATTAGTGTCATATTGCACTTATGCACATACTGAAATCGTAAAACAGAATGTTTTCGGCACTTCACCTCGACAGGAGATTGAATATAAGGTTCGAGTTCACACCTTCCCATTTGAGGCGCGCATTCCTTCCTTTACTTTTTGTCAAGCACTGCCCGCGTCCCCTCCCACTTCCACAGCTTGATCGCTCGAGCAAGACGGCTCTACTGCGCAGACACTGCAGAGTATTCCCTGGGGTCAAGAAGCAGATGCTTGTTGACGACACAAAAACGTGATGACTATGGGAGATGCAAAGCAAAGTTGCTGACATCTGGTGGTGAACTTCTGAACCTTCGGAATGGTGATACCGACTACAGACGCTATATTGTACACGTGTGTAGCGAAGCTATTTAATGTCTATAAATAAATACTAGGTTGCAAAAATACTGCTTCTCGTTGTGAAAATAAAAGAGATTTATTAAAAATATGTTTCTATATGTATATAAAGAGCAATGTCGATAGGTAACAGTGTAAAAATATAGTTACGACTACGAGTGTTGTCATTTTCACACATCGCAACTTCTGCCATCTAATTGTATTAATATTATAAACAGTATTCTCCAAACTAATTCTGTATTACCTATTTGTATTTTATTTTCCAATTTCTGTATGTATTGTAGTAAACACGTTTCTTTCATTATGACTGGTTTATTTAGAGCTAACGAGATTAGGCCTAACCTCGTCCATTTACTGAATACTAAATTGTTGAAATTATATAGTCGTAGACGGGTCTATTCATTTATAAGCGTTAAAATACAAACTTAGCATGCGTGTCTTATTAAAAATAATAATCCGTTTTATGTTTATTTTTGAAACGTAGATTTTTTTTCATACAAAAAATATTACAAAAAATTTTTCGAAGCTACGTTTGCGGAACTTTCCGTAAATATATAGTAACGTTAAATTACAAGCTCATAGTATCCCTGTTTTATATAAAGTAACAGTCTACTTGCAATAACGATAATATTAATATATGTTGTAACAACAGCATGAACTAACCTTCAAGCATTATGTAACCTATAAGCATTCTAAACGAACAGTTTTCGTGCGCACAAATTTTAATCAATTTTGTAGTTTTTCAAAAAGATTATATTAAATTTTTTTCTTATAAATTGTATTTTCCGCATAACAAGATCGTTTACTACTACACTCTCCATGCGGCTTTATTCCGCGTCGCTTCTTAAACAATTTATTACATATTGTGTATTAAATAGTTCGTCGTGCTCAATATTGGTTTTATATACAATAATTTAATCCTGCATTTATCCACTCGAGCCGTTAAAAATGAAAATAAACTCGCGTTTTCATTGCCACGCATACGAAAAATACGTTTCTATCACCATTCCGGCCGTCTGCAAGGCGCGACAGTGCTGCTCCTAGCGTTGCTTTGCATCTCCCATAGCATTCACTAGAGAATGGCTACCAACTGGGAGGGTTGTTGACTGTAGTGTCTGCGTGTTTCTACCTGGGACTGCCTCTTCCCACCACACAGTGTCGGCATTAGAAATAGTGCACACCTGACAATACCTGGAACTGACCTAGGTCACTGACCACTCATGTGCTCTTAAAAATGGTTCTACCAGCATATTTTTCTAGCAGTATCGTTTTTAGCAGCACAGTTATCAAACAGCACTGTTTCCCCAAAATAACAACATTTCCAAATCTGCACTTTTTTACTCGCTACATTTACTAAAACACTAAATATTCCACAAAAAACCTAGCAGCACATTTAAAATTAAAATTTTTCGATTTGAGAATTGAATAAACTTGAAATTGGAAGGTAGAAAATGTTTTATTCTTTACATTAATATGAATACTGAGACCAATAAAAAGGAATCCAACAAAATCCAACAAATATTCGGCAAATGTTTAGTGTAACACAGCCTCTTATGCCGAAATAGAATAAAGTACGAGATGAACGGTGCGATGTGAAACTTGCAAATATTACCATATCTCATATAAACTAATTTGTAAATTATATTACACAAAGATTTTTCACCTCACAAAAGATCACATCATCCAACAAATGTCTAAGAAATGTGTAACAACCACATAACGAAACAAAAATCTCCCCAAAAGTAACAAGTTAATGTGAACTTGTAGAAATTACTACAAACCATCTCTGATAATAAGTCATTTTGTAAGTTAAACACAAATATACTCTCAGAGAGACAGTTCATCTTATGACAAAACAAAAATATCCGAAAGTCGACCAGCGTCTTTTCTCCTGCCATTCTACAAGTTCCGGGAGTTATTAGTAGTAGGAAATGAGGACTTCTGGGGAAATTGGCTGATGGCTGAGGTTCTGCGCTGTGCTGACATCGCAAGACGGCGGCCGTGGCATGACGTCACGTGGCCATGTTTGATTACATTATGTCCGCCACGTTGTTTTTGGTTTTTTAAATCGAATTTTTGATTTTTTTTTTGTTTTTGAATTTAGAGTGTTGGTTTTTTAATTTGTTTAGATTTTGTTACTTGTTTTCCCCGCTCGTCATCTGTACCACCACTTTTCCAATGTTGGCAGTTAGGCGGTGCTAATGAGGCACTTTGTTGTCTTTTTGGTCAGCCAGGCGATGCTGCAGTCGGCGTCTGCAATGCTTGTTTACGTAGTTATCCGCAGAATACCGCTAGTGTCGCTGTTGCTGATAAGCGCGAAGTCACATGTATTTGTGTACTGTAGAATGGTCCTTATGATTTTTTTTAGTACATTAAAATGTTTTCGTTCGCCAGGTGTGAGATTCGATCTTACAACCTTCGTGTTAGTAATTACGACGTGCATACTAGTCGACTGAGCTAAATATGCATTGTCAATGCTCATGATTTTAATGTGGTATACATAAAAAACTTTTTTTGTTTCAGAAAAATGTTCAGTTTTAATTTAATATCCTAATATTATTTTATGTAACTTTATTTCTTACAGCACAGACTACGTAATACAATTTTACATGAAAAACTTTTCTTTGACGATTAATCCTTCTAGAATAGTTAGGCACTTAATACAATCTATATTAATTATTTCTTGTAGCATATGTTTCATTAGAGCCAAATTAAGTCACATTTTGTGTCTAAAATAAAAAACAATCTGGTACAAATGAAAACAAAAACATGAGGATGAAAAATATATAAATATATGAAAGGAGCTGAATCACTGTTTATAGAGTATCTTAATTCGATCGACAAACACCGCTGGCGATTCCTTGTGAAAAAATTAAAATAAAATACACAGAAAACCTTTTGCCTAAGCTTACTATTAAGGAAGAAATAAGCATATGACAATCGAATTTAAAATAATTTCCCCCCAAAGTACCGGAAATTAAGTGACGGGAAAATTATATTTATTGAGCATACTTATCATATTTAAAAAAATGTTAAACAGTTTTGTAATGTTAACAAAATGTAACAGAAAAATTGTAACGATGTTATGAGTAGCACGTACGGATCCCAAGTAAAACATAGTGCGATACACAATTGTACCGTATTAGGAAGACATCGTGATGTGACGATTTCGGTAATAAATTGTTAGTAAATTGAACATTTAAAATGTAAGTTTAGTATATACTACAATATTGTTTTGATTAAACTTTTTAAAAGAACTTTTGCAGAAATTTACAAAAAATAAGTTTTTAAAGCTAATGTATTACCAAACAGTTGTTAAATTTTACAATTATTTATTCTGCCAAACATTGCAATAAGAATACTATAATGCCAAAATATATATTTTTGTTGTTTGAGATGCTTTCACTTAATGTTGTAATACTCGACAACTTAATAACTTAATGATCATTAGTCAACATGTATGTAAGTATGTATCACGACCGACTATATCTCATTGTCCAAATCCCGACTATTTTCGTTGTGCTGGTATTAAGAGGTGTCCTGTATATAATTAGCTGTTCAATTTTGCTCAATAGTCAGTGTTTGTGGTATCGATTTGTTTGCAGAATGCTGTGTTATGTGAAGAGACAGGACGGATTACATATCACGTGGCTATTAAAATAACTGATGAAGTAGCTTAAGCGGTTCTTAACATTGCTGGTGACACATCAGGTAGGCACAGAAATAAAAGGAAACAGCCAGAAGAGTGGAAGAAGAATATCTGAAAAAAGAAAAGAAGAAATTCGGGTCAAGAATACATGAAAATGACTGGCGAGATAGAAAGTGCGAAATCTCATCCCAGTAAGCCACGTTCTAACTGTGCCCTTAAGTGTACTGAAAATATTAGCGAAGATAAACGGAAATTATTATGTTCCGAATTTTGGAAACTTGGTGTTGTGAACAAATACAGGAGTTACATTATTAAATTTGTTGAACAGTATGTTGCTGAATCATCTAGGCAGGAGAACTCACGATGCAAACACACAGTGATATATATCATATAATGGGACTGTACATCGCATATGTAAGGTTTTCTTTCTAAACACGCTTCATATTTCAGAAAAAAAGTCCGGGTGGCTCTGGAGAAAGGTGTTAGAGCTCCAAATAGCATGCCTAGCCCTGACAAAAGGGGTATGCACACGCCTTTTAACAAGTCTAAACCAGAATCAGTTCTCCATACGGATGGGCACATAAATACCTTTCCACGAGTTCCTGCGCACTGGTGCAGAAAAGATACGAGAAAAGAGTACTTGGATTCCATACTCAGCAAAGAAAGGATGTACGAACCGTATGTTGAGTACTGTGCTGAAACGCAGATGAAACCACATTCGAAAAGTGTGTACAAAGAAAAGCTTATAGAGCAAAACATTGGTTTTTATACTCCTGGAAAAGATCAATGTTGGTGCTACAATTTTTAAAACATGACGGAAAATAGTAAAAAAAAAAACAATGTGATTATGAGCACCATATGCAGAGTAAAAACGCGGCAAATGCAGAGAAGGGTGCAGATAAAACCAAATATTTTAGTGATGCAACAACTATTACAGCAAATTTTGACTTACAAGCAGTACTATACTGCCATCTTGAGCAGAGAAAGCCTGTAATTTATAAGAGAAAATTTGCTGTGTACAATTTCACAGTGTATACAGTTGCAAAGAAACAGGGCCACTATTTTCTATGGGATGAAAGTAATAGCAAGAGAGGAGCGAACGAAATTGCGATATGCCTGCACCAGTTTATTTCAAATTTACCACCCACCTGTACAATATTACTATTGTACTCGGACTGCTGCCTCGGGCAGAACAGAAATACTACAGTTGCTGCAATGTTTTTATGTACAGTTCAGGATCATCCAACACTTGAGTGTATAGAAATGGAATTTCTTTAACCAGGTCACACTCACATGGAATGTGATTACATGCATGCAACTATTGATAAGGCCATTGAACTTACCAAAATTTATTGGCTGAATGATTGGTTTAATATAATCAATTTGGCAAAGAAGAAGGGTACTCCTTATCGTGTACACCAATTAACTTACACATACTTTTTGGACTTCAGGGGCCCGTAAGAAAAAACATTGGTCAACTAACACGTAGCAGAAAATGGAAGCACCATGTCATGGAAGTCAGTTACGTGTCTCATGTTCAAGAAAGGTGACCCACATTTGTTCTTTAAGAATGAGTATTGGGAAAATTATAGAGTCGTGGATATCAGCAGGAGTCGCCGGAGGGGTATTAATCTGCCAGAAATGACTCTACCAGAAGCAGCGCATCGGTCACGACTTCCAATAAGTCTGCCAAAATACCGCGACCTGCAGGAACTATGCAAAACCAAAGTCATACCAGTGGAATATGATGGGTTCTACTCTTCTCTCAATGCGAATATCATCTGCAGAAGACGATGACGAACTATAGTTATTTACCACTTGAACTGTTGCAAAATCAAAGAAAGTATCTAAGTGAATGTGTAAATCAAGGGATTTCAAAAACCTTACTAATTTGCTTTATTGTTTACTAATTTGCTTTATTGTTACAATGGTTTATTGTAAAGTGCTAGTAAATCATTTGGCCTTTCTTGATTCTGTAATGTGACAAATGTGTGCTTTGTTACAGCAATTAGATACCTTTACATTTAGCCAAGCACTTGGATCATTTTGTGTGGATGGATTCATTGTAAAATTGTTCTGAAGATTGTCCTTCTATTGGGATAAATGTTGAACCAACGGCATTGCAATCGAACATGAGTTTACATTGTAATGTACTAAGCAATTACATTAGATTTAGGCTTGTACTAGAATGATGCAGTCTAGATTTGCACACTTCCGTACTTTAGCGAGGACGTGAGGGCATAATAAGTTCACCACATTTGCCGGACACGAGCCATGTATTTACACAATATATACAATATATACATCTACCCATTCACAATACCGCACTGGCTGGACGCATGCAAACTGTTCTTTACGGCATACCCGTAGAGACTGCCTTCTCCCGGTTGAGGTGCGGTCTCGCTGGGCGACCCAAGTAATCCCTTTTACTGCCTGGACAATGGAATGTGCCTGGGGGTGGCAAGCTGTTAGCGGTCGTCTGGCCGGTCAGGGATGTACAGCGCCCCACTGTGCTGTCTTGCACTGACAGGCTGTCAGGTGCGCATCGCTTCTGCATACGGCAGTGGTGCGCCGCCACAGCACCCCCTGCCAGTGATGCATCCAGCATTACGAAAAACCGCCTTGAAGGCGGTCAGGAAAGCGGACACAGCGGCCAGATCTCGTCACTGTAGGAGAGGTGTGTGAAGATGCCCTGTATGAGCCTTGTGAATGGCATGGTACTGCTGAGTCCAGTCTAGGGATGGGGTTGGCGATGCTGTCAGGTGGTTGGTTGGCAAGGGTGTATGCTGGTTTAAGGCGATCGATGGAAACTGTAACTTGCCGACCATGCATTTGGAGTGTTGCAGTCTTTGGTGTACGGCTGAGCACTGGAAATGGGCCTTCGTATGGGGCCTCGAGAGATTTCTTGAGCCCTTCACGACGCACGAAGACTTCTGTTGCTGTGGCGAGGTCCTTAAACACAAATGTCTTGGTTCTGCTATGGTGTGTGCCCGCTACAGGTCGGAATGTGCTGAAATGTTGCCGGAGCTCCCTTACAAGTCCTGCTGTGTCTGCGAGTTGGGAATGTGGATGGGCCACCAGGTAAACGAAGAGGTTGCCCACATACCAACTCAGCTGCTGAAGCATGGAGGTCCTCACGCCAGGCTGCTCGGATTCCCAGAAGTATGGTGTATGGTAGGCAATATTTCCACCCAGTGCTCTGTGTCGTGGCAACGTATAGCAGCCTTGAGTTGCCAGTGCATTATTTCCACCATACCATTGGCTTATGGATGAAATGATGTTGTTCGAAACTGCGATGTACCTGTCAGGTTACAGAGGTCCCTGAAGAGTGCAGACTTGAACTGTGTCCCTTGGTCAGTAGTAATCTCAAGGGGGGTGCCGAAGCGTGCGATCCATGCAGTGTACAGAGCCCGAGCAATGATGGTGGCCTCAATGTTCTCCACCGGGATTGCTTCTGGCCACCTAGTGAAGCGGTCGATGACAGTCAAACAGATCCGGAAGCATTGGGACACTGGCAAGGGCCCCACCAGATCGATATGTACATGGTCAAATCTTGATAAGGGGTGTAAGAAGGCACCAGTTGGGGAGGAGACTTGATGTGAAATTTTCGAACGCTGACAGGAAATACATGCCGGTGCCCACTTATGACAGTCTGACCTGATGGAAGGCCACACAAATCTCTGTGTAACTAGCTTGACCGATGCCCTGATACCTGGGTGAGCGAGGTTATGCACAGTGTTGAAAGCTGTACGACGGAATGGTGCTGTGATGAAAGGCCTTGCTGTCGGAGTAGAGACATCGCAGTAGAGATCGAGTTGTATGTCTGGCATGGTGAGCTTCCTCAGCTGTAGGCCAGAATCCTGCTGCAAGTATTGTTTTAACTCTTCATCTGCCAGCTGTGACATAGCTAGAGCTTGGTAGTCCATGGTATTGGCCACAGCATTCACTCGGCAGAGGGCGTCTGAAACTATGTTGTCAGCACCTGAGATGTGCTGAATGCTTGTCGTGAACTGACTGATTAAATCCAGCTGCCTTGAACGACGGTGTGAGCATTTTTCCAGGTTTTGATCGAATGCAAAAATGAGAGGTTTGTGGTCGGTGAATACGGTGAACTCCCTCCCCTCTACCATATGGCGAAACTGATGGATCCCCAAATATATGGCGAGGAGTTCGCGATCATAAGCACTGTACTTCTGCTGAGCAATGTTGATTTTCCTTGAGAAAAATGCCAAGGGCTGCCACGATCCTTCCACCTGTTGCTGGAGCACAGCCCCAACTGCGAAGTCCGAGGCATCTGTCATGAGTGCTAGTGGAGCTGTTGGGATTGGATGAGCCAGTAAGGTAGCTTGTGCGAGAGCAGTTTTGCAGTTTTCAAATGCCTTCTCACTCTCCGGTGTCCATGTAACTGGGTCCTTGCCTTTCATATTCCTATTAATCATATCATGCAAGGGGGCTTGTGTCTCTGCTGCCTTGGGGATGAAACGTCTGTAAAAGTTGAGCATCCCAGTGAACCTGCACAGTTCTTTTGCAGTCCGTGGCTTATTGTATGAGAGGACCACTTCTACTTTCTTTGACAATGGCTTAGTTCCTTCCACAGAAATGCTATGCCCTAAGAAAGTTATTTGTGGTTCCCCAAAGACACATTTGGCTGGGTTGATTAGGAGCCCATTAGCTTTAAAGGCGGCTGAAAAGCTCTTCTAGATGCTGCACATGCTCTGTCTTACTGCTCGATGCAACCAATATGTCGTCAATGTACGAGACACAAAATTCCAGACCACGGAGAACCTCATCAATAAATCTTTGGAATGTTTGTGCAGCATTGTGGTGGCCAAATGACATGAAGGGGAACTCGTACAACCCGAAAGGCATGGTGATGGCTGTTTTTGGAATATCTGTTTGGGCAACTGGAATCTGGTTATAAGCCCTGACGAGGTCAATTGTGGAGAAAATGGTCTAGCCATGTAGGGTGTGTGAAAAATCCTGGATGTGCGGAACTGGGTATCTGTCAGGAATTGTGCGAGCATTAAGCATCCTGTAATCTCCACAAGGTCTCCACTCATCTCCTTTCTTGGGTACCATGTGGAGTGGGGAAGACCAGGAACTGTTTGAAGGACGGGCTAACCCAAGCTTAAGTAGAGCTGTGAATTCCTGCTTCGCTATCAGCAACTTGTCTGGTGCCAACCGGCGTGGCTTGCTGTGTACTGGCTGCCCGGCAGTGGTGTGAATATGGTGAACTGTGGAATGTTGTGTAAGCTGTGGGGTGCCAGATGGGCGAGTGATGTCGCCATACTTCGCAAGCAATTCAGAGTAGTGTGATGACAGAGTAAGTGTCTTTATGCTGCTGGTATTGCAGGTGGTCACATGACAGATGGCTGATAGGGAGGGGGTACTATCTACAAGGCGCCGGTTGCGGATATCGACCAGGAGGCCATAATGGTGGAGGAAATCAGCCCCGATGATAGGCTTGGTGACACTCGCCACGACAAAACGCCACACCAAATCACGCCTTAACCCCAGGCTGAGGGTAAATGTAACGAAACCATAGGTAGAGATAGGTGAGCCATTTGTAGCAAAAAGTGTACATTCTGACTTAGCGCGCCCTCTTGGTAGCAGCGAACATGGATACACACAAATGTCAGCACCTGTATCTACCAAGAACTTTACCTTGATTACTCTGTCGGTGACGAAGAGGTGGCTGCTTGGTGCATGGGTGACGTCGCTGGTCGCCATCAACGAGTCCCCTGTTCGTTTCCCACAGGGTAGGTGAAGTACATTTTTGCGCAGCATCTCCAAAGCGCCAATGGTACCAGCAAAATCTGGGAGAACTCCTGCTGCGAGAATGCCTGCGAACCGATGCAGATGGTGAGCGGTCCCGGCGGTTGCTACGTTGACTGCTGTGAGTGGTGGCGGCTGCTATTTCCTGTCGTAGAGTCGCTGCCATTTCGCCAATTTTTTGGACATCAGTGAGGCCATCCTGTCGAACATGGCCTCTAGGGATGCAGCCTCTGCTAACTGTGGCCTTGGGTTGATGTCAGCAATGGCATCTGCCAGGTCAACCAATGAGTGCAGGGGCGAGTGACACTGAGTAGTTAGGATTGCTTGCATCGGGGTTGGTAAGCGGCCCAGCCATAGTGACCTGAGAAGTTCTTCTGGTATGGCAGTCCCTGCCAGGCTCTGCAAGTGCCTCAGGAACTGCGAGGGCCTTCGGTCGCCCATCTCCTCATGTTCCAGCAGTTGTTTGGTTTTTCGTTCCTGAGAGGCACTCAACCGCTTGATTAGTTCTGTTTATAGCTTCTGATATCGGCCTTCAGCTGGAGGGCTAGTCAGTATATCGCGCACTTCCATGGCGAAATTGCTGTCCAAATTGCTGGCCACATAACTGAATTTTGTTAGGTCGGCAGTTATCCCGGCAAGCACGAATTGGTTTTCCACCTGAGCAAACCATAACTCTGGATCTAGAGCCCAGAACGGGCGGAATCCGCACTGCGACGCGGTTTATGGACACAATAGGTGGTGCGATGTCGGTCATTTCTCTGGAAGTGTCCAAGTATCGGTAGGGTCACGCCACGAACACAGGTGTTGCTACACGCGGTAGTATGGCGCGGACGAACTGGGTGGTGCAGAACTCAGTAGTTCCTACTACTTGTATCGCCGCGACTCGCGGAAGCGCGCCACGAAATATCGGTGTGGTGCAGGACGCTCGTGCTTCCACTACTCGGGTCCGCGCGCACTGCCGTGACCTGGTACTGCTCGCGCGGTAAAGACGCGCGGTCCTCGCTGCCCGCGCGGCGCGGCGTTCGCGTTGCCTGATCACGTCGGGGTCACCACTTTAGCGAGGATGTGAGGGCATAATAAGTACACCACGTTTGCCGGACACGAGCCATGTATTTACACAATATATACAATATATAAATATACCCATTCACAATACCGCACTGGCTGGACGCATGCAAACTGTTCTGTTCAGCGTACCGGGAGAGACTGCCTTCTCCTGGTTGAGGTGCGGTCTCGCTGGGCGACCCCAGTAATCCCTTGTACTGCCTGGACAATGGAATGTGCCTGGGGGTGGCAAGCTGTTAGTGGTCGTCTGGCCGGTCAGGGATGTACAGCGCCCCACTGTGCTGTCTTGAACTGACAGGCTGTCAGGTGCGCATCGCTTCTGCATACGGCAGTGGTGTGCCGCCACATGTACCATTATGGGTTCATTGCTTATATTTAATGAACTGTGACTAACTATTTCCAAGGCAACGAAACTTTTGCTTAAATTGTAATGTTATTGTTGCAATTACATTACAATTGTTTACATATTTACATGTGAAGGTTTTTATTTGTCTATGCATCCTCAAAATTTAGTGAGATTGTGTCGCTTATTTTTAAGGCAGAAGGGCATATCAGCAATAACAACTAACAATAACCAATGAATATTATGTAACTAATTTATGTTTAACAACACGTACACAATATAAGTGGGCCATTTTTTTATGAATCCTTGAAACATGGGCAATCCTTAAGAGGGTGTGGTACATAATTCAATGCTAAAAGCATTAATCTATGACTGTAGGTTTCTTGAAGCCAATTTGTGAAAATTAAACAATAGCAATTCTAGAGAATACTATTATCCAACGTTTTAAACAAAATTGTTTCCTGTGTTACGAACTTCTGAAGCACAATCTCTGACGCTGGAACCTCGCGCATTTAACTGCTGCGCAAGTGATCACGTGTAATGAATTAGTAATTTTGGATAAATATTTACTCACAAAGTTGGCAAATACCATTATCTAGGATTGTCATTGAGTATTTTATCTATATTGGTGTCGAATAAAGCGTAAATATCAATTGATGTTTTCAACGTTTATTTATCTACCATGCACCCTTAAACAATCTACCTGTCACCATGCAATAATTTTACTTATTCTTTATTTTCATACAACATAATATGTAATTCAAAGTTATATTATGAAAGCAAAACTCCATTATCCAAGACTGCGATAATTTTCTGTGTTCTACCTGCCGCAAAAATGACTGCGTGTCGCGGAACTCTTCGAGTGGGGCACAAAAATTGTAGAGTTTTCTCTTTCGTCCGCTGGTACCTACCTCTATCTCCAATAACAAAAAAGTTTGTCTCTTGTTACATTTTGCCCTCCATTTTCCTGTGGACGGTGCACAGGAAATCGTTAAAATAATTGGTAAACAATTAAATTACTAACGAAAGGAAAATGCACTGGGTAGGCTACCATCATTGGCATGACATTCTATTATTGTATTGCAAAAAGTTTAAAATATTTTGAATGAATGGTTTTCGATAGACGACTTTATAGTTCGAGCGTTTCTTGCTTGCTCGAAGAGTGTATTCGTCTGAGCTAGATGCGGACCGACCAAGAATGGCGGACGAGTATACCTAGTCTTATAGGGCCCTATGGAGGACATCATTGTTTATTTTACATAAGATAACTTCCAAAATCGGAAGAAAACGCTACAATGGGTGGCAATAAAACGCACTTTAAGAAGAATGGCAATAGAGGACACATGCTTATTTCTACATGGCAAAAAATAAACGAAGGAAAACCACTTTGAGTGATGGAAGAATAGACGGTAGGCCTAAATAGACATTTTTATGCTTGAAAAGTTTGGCTTATAACAAATTTTATCGAATTGGACTCATCTGACAAGCATGGGGTGTAGGGGAAGAGTCAGCCTATAGGAGTAAGCCTCACATAGTAAAAGAAAAATTGTAATAATTTTATCATAATTAATTCTAGCAGTACATCCAGTGAAATAATAGAAAATGACTGTCAATTCTAAATTAACTATTGTAATTATTTATGTAGAAATAAAAGCGACAATGGTGGACGACTACTGTCTTCGATAGGTGGGGCTGTTTTAGAGATGCCTCTCTCTCATTGGCCAAACAACCAAGGACTGGAAAAGCAGTGACGGGGTTTTGGTGTGTGAGAGAGAACGCAGAAGAGAGAAGTCGATCGGCAGGGATGCTGGGTGGAGGGATGTATAAGTTATTCTTTGAAATATCAACGGGGTTTAGGTTTTTTAAGCGTTTATAAGTCAGGGCTGTTGAGCGCGGACGACCAAATGATATATTACTTGGTGAGGTAATACTCAATGGTTACATGTAAGTGTATGTAAAAGTATGTAATGTCTGCATGCCCTAAATCCACAATTTCCAAAGGCAAAAAAACAAAAAAAAATTCTCGTTACTGACGGACGAGTGGAATAGTTGGCTAAATGGAAAGGTTACTCAAACAGACTACGATTTTTAAATATTTGGAGGAAACCTTGACAAAGACTTCCTTATTTATAAAAAAGAACTTCAGTTAGAAAAGTAAACTGTAACATGATTTGATTAAAGATGCATAAGTTAACGTGTTAGTTGTAGTTTTTTATTTAGGTGCGTTGACACAAAGATTTATATTGAAATTATTTTTTCTTACCGAGTTTATCTTTGTTTTGTTTCTTGTTTGTGTTCGCTTTTAATTTAAACAGAATAGGAAATTTGACGACTAAGTAGGATAAAAGGGCCAGAATGTGATAGCACGTTATTCCCAATAATTTATTACCCACATAACATATAATTGTGCTCTAATGTATATAAGTTCGCGTATATAACAAACTGTACTATTTCTTCATGTTCAGCCCCTAAGATGGTAAAAAAATTGGGGGTGAAAAAATGAAAGGATAAAAGATTGATGGAATTTGCTAAATACGCCTCCCAGCAATTGCATTCTGGATCTCCCTCTTCCTTGTCCCCTTCAGACAATATCACTGATACGGCAGTTACATGCTGAGCTTGGAGTGTGGTTCAGGTGTATAAATGTACGCCAGGCCTTATACATAATACGATTATACTGTTATTGCTGGTCGCAGAAAGACAATTTGTGACTCACACATAAACTTGCCACATGCCGGCAGGAATTCTTATCTGCCTAGGTATCGTCTTTCTCCTATCTTCTCCGCTCGCCGTGTTTGCATTGTGTTACTAGTTCAATGAGCTGCCGCCTAGATCACGCTATGTACGCCAACAGCCGATTGTAGCGCTACCCTACGAAGAATATATTGTTGCGAGCCGCGACTGTCTGGCTGGGCGGCATAGTACGATACTGTGGTGGCGGAGCTAGGACACCCCCTTCCCACTCACTCCTCGACGCCGTGGCTGTCGGGCAGGGCGGCGAAATACAATACAGTGGCGGCAGCGCTAAAAGGCCTCCTCGGGTGCCGCATGGATTGTATTACTCCATGATAACCACCTGCGCCCAGTATCGGGTAACCGAGAGAAAATATCGTGATCTGGAATGATCCTGTTCCCTCTTCTTCTCTCTGGGTGGTACTTGACATTGAAGCGAC
>PNEQ01092806.1:0-26418 GCA_003012365.1 Medauroidea extradentata
GGTTACTATAATTGAAGAGAGCTGTTTTGTTTTATAGTGTTCAGTTATGGCAAGGCATGGTATACGAATTAGTTGCGAAACAGATGTTTTCCTCTGGAATCCTGTATCCATGTGTTAGAAGAAGGCTGTTTTACCAGGAGAGCTACTTCAGTGTGAAGATTACTGGTTATATAAGTTTCATTATTGCTTACACGTAGACTTGAGCCACAAGACTTGAGGTTTTCAAGAAGACGTTTAAAGTTGGTTTCGAGAACTTGTAATGACACATTATTAATCATCAGACTGAACTAATATTAAATTTGTACTTGGTGCTGCTCAGATATGTCGGAGTAAAGAACAGTGAAACAAATATACCTACCCGTTATCTAAAGACTCATGCTCTCCGTTCAGCTAAGCTGTGGTCAAAGAAAAGCAAATAAGTTATTTGTTTTATTGTCTCGTGTGTAATAAAGATAATAAACTGATCACTATATTCTGGCTTAGGTATAATTAAAGTTGGCAGTCTTGCAAGTAATCATTGGAATATTATGTAGATTCAGTTTAAGTGTGAATTGTTATGGCAATGCATATTTATTGTTTTTTTTTTTAACACTTGCAAAATTACACGTAAGTAAGTTAACATGAGACTCACATGATTTGGCGTCCGAGATAAAATGTAATTTTACAATGGTAATTATGGCAGTCATTATTGTTGCATTTGCAATGTTTTTTCTTTTTCCGAATTATGTTAACTGAAGCAAAGGTAAAGTTATCATTGACAGTATTTGAGGCGTATCATAACAAATCACTTCTGTGTTAACTCTTTAATATGTAAGCAGTAGAAGAGGGAGTTTTCACAGACAGCACTTCAGTTAACTTCAACAGTTACAGGCCTAACAGTGGAATTTTTTTTTTTTTTGGCAGCGCATACCTTCACCTTGATTCTGAACTACAAAACTAAACATTACCGCAGCTATTGAAGTAGCATACAGAAATTATTTCTCGACTGAACCGAATCCCAGTCTTACTGCCAACTGTCCTTTGCAGTGGGGAACAGAGCCTTTGGGTTTCATTCTCGACATCATAGAGCAAGTGGAAGGAAGTAAGCCATAAAGTTCGGGAAGGGGACAATTTCTTCAAAAGTCGAGCAGCCGAGTCACACTGCTGCACCCAACTATGACAATAACAACACTACACAGTACACTACAAAATATTCCAAAACTCTTTTTACAGCAGGTTGGTCAACAGATTTTTGCTATTATCCATTTTAGAATGCTGGATTTTCCTGTAATGGAATGTAATGGTTTTAAAAATATTCTGCACGAGAAAATTATTTTGGAATCTATTTTTAATAACCATAAAGGAAAATAATCGTTTTACTAATTTTTAAGTTTTCCAGTTATAAGTGTATATTTGTATTGTATTCCTTTCTAAGTAAATAACAAAGTGGGATCCTCTATGGAGTGGTAACGGGGCGGACCGCTCCCACCTCCCCCCCTGGTCAGCAACTGATATAGATGTATTGCTTTTACGAGTAGGGCCCTATCACCTAATGAACAAGGCTATAGCTCATATGAAAGAGAGGCGCTTGTGTGCTCTTTGGCATGGAAAAGTTCGTGTGTTATCATGAACACGCTGAATTTTATTTTTTATTTAATGACAGATAACCTGGCTCTGACCTAGCTTTTCTCTTATTAGGGAGATTTGGGCGGTTGTTAATGGGGTTCACATGGTTTAGGTTTAAACTTCAACATATGTTAGGTAAAGAAAGTGTGGCTTATGCATTATAAAGAATTCACCATCCCTCCGAGTTTGAATCGAATAAAGGAGCAGTGAATGGGCAGTAAGGTTGTAAGGTTCTCCAGATGATTCCAGAATCATTCATAGATATTTTGAAATGGCAAGATAGGGTGCTGAAGGTATTCGGTTAGAAAGAGAGATTGAAGAATGAAAAAAGGGTAACCTTAGAATCGCAAAAGTTGTCATTTGTCTAGTGAATAAGGGAGGAAAGAAAAGAGTTTGGGTACTGAAAGCGATTCGAAGTATGCTTCTGTAACATTTTCTCGACACTACATTGGAATGACACATGGGGATCAGGAAAATGGAATGGAAAATTTAGAAAGAATTCTGTTGGCCGGATACGGGGTCAGATATTCAGATGCATGTAAGAGGTAGCAACGAGTGCCAATGTGCTGAACAAGCTAGGAACACCAAGGTACGGCATTACTTGAAAACTAGAGCCATATGACAGGGAGTGTTAATGGATATCTTTGGTCCACTTCCCAGATCAAGTAAAGGGAATAACTACATTCTGATTCTGGTGGCTGACTTTATGAGGTTTGTAATGTTGCAGCTATTTATGAAAAATGAAAGCTACCACCATACATGATAAGTTAGAGAATGACATATTTATGACTTTTGGGAGTCAATAACGCTTGGTTTCAGACAATATGACTTACTTTACTGGACGTGTGTTTCAGCTGTGGATTCAAACAGATACATACAAGCCTATATTACTAAAGCCCGAATATGGTCGAGAGAATCAACAAATCAGTGAGAGGGGTCTTGGCTGTTTTCCAGCACAATAATCAGAAAAACTGGGATGAAAACATTGCCGTACTTAATGTTGCGTTGAATAGTGTGCCACATGGAGCCACCGGTAAATCCCAGGGGATGATATTACTTGGGAGGGAGATCCCCCCACTTTGACGAGTCTTTGGGAAATTGAGTCTGAAGTTGTTGATGATGAATGAAGTGCAGAACTCCCGCAGATCTAGGCAGATGCATGGGATAATGTGTTAAAGACACACAAACAGATGAAAGCCAAGTATGATCATGGTAAGATTGTTTGTCTGTATAAAGCAGAAGACCTGGTGGTGTGCTGAAAAATTACACAGTGCAAAAGCCCGAGTTTTTGTCTGCCAAGTTGGATTTGGCATGTTAGGAGCCATTCAAAATATTATATTTTTCAACTGCATTAAGTGTAAATCTGGTGGATCCTGAGGCAGGACAAGTGGTGAAGGAAGCCCAGAAACTTAGAGGATCTGACTAGGCAGCGAGAAGTCCAAGCGAACATACTAAGTTTTCATGTTGTCGGGCAGCTTACCGAGTAAACGTAATAAATAACTTAAGTAGATTAAAGGTAGTTCGTGTGACTGGGGCAAGCACATTTTTGGAAAATTAGGAATGGTCATGATGGTTAAAACGGCCAAGGGCTATAGATAGGAACACAGACTGGGGACGTTTGTTTAACACGATATAGTTTGAACTGTGTTAATGCACACTTGTAATTGTTTAGTTTCGTAGATACGCAGTTCTAAGTAAATGAAATAAGAATAGTTATTTCAACAGACTTCAATTGCTGGATGCACTCAGGTCTTGGATACTGAAATTGACGACTTAAACTATGTGAGAGATACTTCCATTGTGACACTTGGCGAATGTTGAAGATGTAACGCAGCCAACATTGCTAGCTATAGCATAAGTGTTGTAAAGGGAATTTTGTGCCTTGGTCAAGGGTACGATTCGGCAACTAGTAAAATAGTTTGGACGAGGTAGTGTGCCGCGCCAATGAGACTGAAGGTACTTTCTTTCACGTATCTACCAGAGTCGCCCTTACTGAAACTGGGCATATATATAAATAAATTATTTAAATCAGAGACAGTCATTGGCCATGATGGAGGAGTTAAACAGGCTTGCTTAGTATTAACCGTATGCTAACTTGATGGACGGTCTTAGAGAATGTTTTGTAGATACATTTGATGATTGCTATTAATTTACTGTTACCTAACTTAAGATACATATAGTTAATGTTCTGCAGTTTGTTGCAAAGTGGTGAATGTTATTCGCTTCACCTGACAAATCTACATTAATTGTTTGCACCTTTTATGTATTCATATATGAAAAGAGTTTGTAGCATAGTAATGGTGTTTTGCTTTGTGTGGTTTGTAGATGGGATACATTGTTGATTGTGACATTAATAGGTGATTAAAAATTCGCAGTGTATTGACTTTTGGTAGGCAATAGTTCACTAGTGCCGAATATTATTTCCTCTATTAATGTTAAGAAGAACTGATTATGAGCTATCGTTTGAGAGCATCACATATTGGCTGTGATGGTATATTTATTTCTTTTCTGTAATTTTCTGTTTCAATAAATTTTAACTTTGTTTGCCGTGTGAAATTATCTGTTGTGTATTTATTTTGGTTGACATTTTTTGGTTCATAAGTACAGCACGTTAGTCACCTCTGCAAATACTGTCGCTGACATCACAATTCAACGTAACAATAATAACTATAGCAACAACGTTGTTGCACGAAACTTCGTGATATTAATTCGTTGTGTTGAAGTGTTTCCAATTGCAATCATGTAATCAAAACCATTATACATATTTCTCGAGAATTGTAGGTTTTTATGTAGGTACACATTGCGTGTATTTTTTTTTTTTTGGCTAATATTACGTTGCAATTCATAATCCGAAAGTGTAAAACCAAGTCACCATCGGTATATAAAGTTTTGTGTGGCAACCGGTTTTGCAACTACAATTTTTATGAGAAATTGTGACGGCAGTAACGGAATTTGCCGAGATTGCAGCAATTCGAACAATTACCTTTTTTTTCATATCACTGCATTCAATGTCTAATACTTTATCTATTATTGACCTCAAACATACATTTCAGTTTTTATTCTATGCCTTCCTACTAAACTCACCAAGTGTGTAGCAAATCTGTATTTAGTTTTTATGAGGAATATACAAGCAGCGTTTTTCGTCGTTGTCCAGACATAGTCAACCATTTTCAATATAATTAACGAAGTTAGGCATGTACATAATACAAACTGAAATACTTCGTGAACTACCTACTTAGTAACATGATATAACACCGATAGTGCGTGCGGTTATTTCAATGAACAAAGCGTCTTTAAAATAGTATATAATTGTCATGTTTTATGACAGTTAAATTAAAAATGTGTCCCTAGAGTGGAATTGTTTATCTACCTACGGAAAGTGTAATAGGTCACTATCTGGGCTGGTTCAGGAGTACCGATGTTCAAAATTTGGTCAAGGTTAAGGACTTTGGTGATACGGCAAGTTTTTCGCATTATGGGTACTTTTGAGACGTGCGTCTTAATGTAAAAAGCATAGGCAGGAACGCATTGTGCGAGTAAAATCAAAAGTCACTAACAGGCCTAGACTATTAGTTGATAGCGCTGACGACGCTGTGTTGCGTATACATAGTGTGAGTCTATGTTTTGGTTAAAGTTCATGCGTTTAACACCAAGTGAAGGAAGTCGGTGACATAAATATTTTGAATTAGCAATGCTGCCTACACAGGGGACAAAAACACGAGCAGAGGAGATCTGCAATAGATGTTTTAGAAGCGTGATAATTTGAAACGTCATAATTAGTATTGTTTGGTCATTAGTAGTTGTTATGAGTGTTCTTAGCGTTAAAAACTTTAATTTTCTGAATTCTAAAACCGTTATTGATGTGGTACAGATACAGCCTTTTTTTGTGGTGTTTTCTGTCTTCGTGGAACGTGAGATGCAATTGTGGTCGACACCGATGCAAATAATATGAGATACTTGCTTGGGTGAGACTATTGGCATAATTGCATTGCTGTTTTCAAAAGATGAATAAAAAGTTTTTTTTGTTTTCTTAACATTTATTGCTTGCTTCCAGTGTCTCGCTCAGCCGTGGTTATTGTAGGTTCTGCAAATGTTTTCGAACAAGGCGATGATGATGTAAATTATATTTATGTCTAGGTTTCTTTTGTTTCAAATTCCGAATGACAAGTTGCTAGTAAAGGTGTAGTGAGTTCGTTTTACATTTTAAAGAATTTTAAGCACCGCTTTAAATGTTTGATTGAATTTAGAAGTGATAGATAAATTCTTGCCTTCATTGAAGTGAAGTAAAAGTATTTTGAGTATCTCTAACAATTAAGTTTTTTTGAGAGCGGAAACGTAATATAAACAACAGAATGTCAAATTGATTGATGTTGGAGTTATTACTGAAATGAAATCGGCATGTTAAAATGTGTTACGAATTTTTGTAAAGTTAGAGAATATCTACACGAACAATCTATGGGTGTATATGTGTTAATTGTGGTAAGATTTTTGAAATATACTAAGCTTTAACATTCAACACCGAAAATAGTGAAGGCGAATACTTTAAATTAAATTTCGTGTTGTGTGCTGCCTAGTATTTTAATATAAATTTGAACTATGTCACAGTGAAATTGTGAAATTATCAAAATGGTAGAGTTATAAAGCAATCTTTATACTCGGTATTTACTAGAATCAAGATATAATTTTGAGGTGCCGAAGAGTTTATATAAAATTAAAAAAAAATATTTTTTTGTTAGGTGAAACAACAATGAAAATCAAATGTCAGAGTTATGATTTTAAATCGATAGTGCGTCTTCTTGTTACTTAAGTTTTTATGTAGGTCTAATTAATGATAAATGTCATACGGGTTTTAATAAGCTATTTGTTATGATATTTTGTAGCAAATGTGTTTATTTATGGCTCTGTAGATAACACGCATATAACGAGTTTGAAGTTACTAAATATGTAGAATAATTGTATGGAGACAAAAGGTTTATCTCATCAAGACGTGATGGATCTACTATATGAGACTTAATACTTTTAGAAGAAATTGCTGTTTGTCTTAGACTCCATGAGTCATACAAATAATATCTGATTTCGAGATTATGAGGGTAAATTGTGTACACTTAGTGAAATGAGTTTGGATATAATTAATTAGTGATTAATATTAAATAGCGTTAATTATATTTTGTTATTTATTTTACGACAATTATTTGTAGTAATTGTCTGGAAGGAATGCACGTCGTGACTTGAAGTTATTGGGGTCTAATAAATTAGTAGGCCTTACTGAATTACAAAAAGTTACGTTGAATTTAAATATTTCTGGAGAAAAACGTTTAATTAATTACTTTGTTATAAATAAGAGGGCAGGTCTGTAATGGTTGGCGTGGTTGGGAAACAGTTAAGGTCGCCAACCTTTTTTCCCTCCTTTTATCAGTGATACATTCCAGGAGTTAGACGAAAAAGAGAGACGCTTCCACACAAAGAGGATATAAGTGAATACTTGACTGCTATGCTGCTTACAAATGTAAGGAATTATGTGTTGAGTCAGTGACTTGTCGATTTCTACTGGCGTTATGGGCACTAATTATACTTTGTACTTTTACAAAGAAAATATTTAGAAACCCAGTTGCCAAAGATATTCCTTGTAAAACTACAATGGTTGTCCTAGTAATAAAATACCAAGTATGTTTGTAAAATTTTAAAGAATAGCCTTGTAGTTGTACTTTCAATAAGGAAAAAAATGCATTTAAATGCTTACTGTACTTCATAAATAACACTTAACTTAGTTATCAAGTAACTTTCGAATATAGGACGTTTACATGAAATTACTATGAAAATAAATTACTATTGGAGGTACTAAGATTCGAACCACTCTCCCAGCGCTCTTCTGTACTGCTTACACTTTATTTATATGTATACATTCAATGTACAGTTCAGTTATAATTTTTTCTTTTAAAGCACGCAATTAATAAAAACAGCACTTTGTTAAAAAATGCTTTCCAGAGGTTGTGATCTTTGCATAAGTAATTTCCGGCGAACCTATGATTTTGATAGAGTAGGTACATAATTTTATTTTCTAAATTTTGTTGCAAGCAAAATCCTTTTAACATTATAAACTAATAAATTTAAAAACTAAATTTACAAAAGTGTGTACAACTACAAAGAAGTGTCTTGTCATATTTTACAAAAATAATCCTTTGTACCATTACGATGTTTACCTTTGTTACTTTATAAACTAATGATTTCACAAAGAAAATCTTTGTACTTTTGCAAGGACTTGTAAAACTGTAAAGAAAATCTTTGTAAATTGTAGGCTACAAATATTGTTTTTTCATATTGTACTGTTTAAGTGTTGTGCTGCAAGTACATGGATAGCTTGGTGCCAACTGTAAATGTTAGAGTTTGGCTTTGTTTAGAACTGATCATACATTAACTAACTCTAATCTGTTCACTCATTCATGGATTTGGTTCTATGATGGCTCGGCACACTGCATAGACAGCATGGGCCGCTCCTAAGATGTTAGAAGGGTCCAGATGGAGCATGTCGACGGGAATTGTAACCAAACAAACGCTTGACGTGGCTATGAACTATATGGCCGATTAGTTAAAAAAATTAAGAAATATTAACTAGGAGGTGAGTAAACAGGCTACAATATAGTTTCAACCTAAAATATCAATTGAAGAGCATAATACATTCATTTACCTTAAGAATACCAGTCTGATGTGTACTTTTGAGGTTAAAGCAGTATGGTGGCAGGCTAATTTGGTGGCTACCTCTCCTTCCACTTGGATTCACTTCCTCTCGCCCATATACCGACCTTGTGCTACCCCCGTGGGCTGCTCCTCGTAGGCGTTAAACATCGGTTCTCAGTGGTGCCACCGGTAGAGCACTACTGTCTGCATGTTTTTAGGTGTTCTGCATGACACGTGGTCGTCAACGATATTAACCCAAAATGGATACTTAGAAAATTTTGATATATATCTTGAGCTAGTGCAGTACGCGTAGTGTGAACTAACGAAAAAAATATTTGTACGTGGACTACTCAGATGGTAAAAATTTTCAAGGTGAAGCTATTAAATTTTTTTTTAGATTGGTGTGTTATTGTTACTTAGAGGGGAAAATATATTTTTTGTAGTTCTAGGTATTCAACGTATTTTTTGTATAAAGAAAATCTTTGTTTTGAACGGGAGGTCCTAATGACGTCGATGACACGAGGCGTGGCTGCTTGCTGAGCATCGGAGAGTTATGGAAGCCTCGAGCACGTCTATTTGTTCATTCTTTGCTGTTACAGTGAGTAGCAGCTAATGGACAAATGACCCGGGCTTGTGGGTAAATACGACAATGGATTCTAACACGCATATCGTTCAACTCGCGAAATATTTCTTTCCCTAAGTATAACAAATGGGGGAAAGAAAATAAATATTACTACCTTGTATGATACACTTTTCTCTATGCATCGCGATGACTTAAAGTCCCATACAATGTATTAGTAAAGCGGTGACTTTAAAATAGACGGATGATGTGGGCGCAAATCTCTCACATGGAGGAAAATTGTGATGGTCAAAACAAGAAGTTATAATTTTGTGTAAGATACTGTTCGAATTTTTGCTCGTGTTTGCTTCTCAGTTGGAACTGTAAGCTTAATTTTTTAGAGAATTTGATCGAGGCCTCTCTCGCCTAAGAGGGCAGCACTTATTGCGCTCGGAGGTGTCAGAACGGTTAAGTTTGATGAGTAACGTTAGAAGCACATTCCTTATGCGCTAAACAGCACGTACATGACCCTAATTTGTGGGCAGTCAGAGTTTGGTCTGTCACCCCCTTCCTCCTTCTCCACCACAGAGATCACCGCGCGCTAGATCAGCTGACACCTTCCAGGCTTATCGATTGCCGTCTTGTTTCAACATAATGATACTAAACCAACCTCTTCCCCTCCTATGCCGTACCCACATGCTTTTGGCAGTTTTAAAATTCGGGTGTCGGCAATGGAATTTTCGAGACTGTGTGAGTTAGGTCAGTTCGGTCCTATTTATAAAGGTGCGACACGGGTTCGCAGGCTTTTGTAGTTCGGGCTGTTTGACCTATTTGAGTTTCGTGGCTTTCTATTCGGGGTTTTGGTGAAGCTGTCTACTGACAGCGGGAACATGGGCGAGCACCCGATAGTTGTCGGTATCGAAACGTCCCCGAGTAACGTACTGTAATTAGATACCATATAGTTAATTAAGTTTATTGAATTTTAATAAATGCAAATAATTCCGGTAGTTAATTTCGAGTCCTAAGCTTGATTATTTTAACTTAGCTGTGCACGATTAAAATTTTAAATGTTTATTTTGTAAGTTACGTAGGCGCGTGTCCTAGTGTTTAAGCTAAGCAGATACAGTTTTATTATATTTTAATTAAGGAATGCTGTTAATAAGTTGTTTGTAATTTGATTCTGAAATCGTGATATTTGAGGCTTGTGTTAATGAATGAATGAGATAGCTGTAATCAACAAATCGTATATTCGTTTTCTTCTACCTCATTTTAGTACAAATTCGTTTCCATAAGATTTAACATGCTAAAATAAGTTCTATACATTTATGCTTGTACTGGGGTAGGTGATCAATTACATACATTTTACGTTTAATGTAGCTATGTATGCATATATTTCTTCATATACAGATACATGTACACATATATGGGTATAAACACAGATATATGCACATAAGTTGGTACTTTTGGTTGTGTGTGTGTCTGTATGTATGCACGTATACACTCTATATGTACATATGCATTGTAATTATTCTTACTGTTATATGTAGTTTTGCATGTACATTAGCATTTATGAGGAGTATACAATCGTGTATCGTCAACAACTGTTCTTTCGATAAAGATAATTATTTATTCTAACAGTAACTAATATAAATTTTCAGTTTAGAAATTAACACATTACCAAGACATGTTCTTTTACCATTTTCTATTAACAATTTTTAAAAAATTTTTATTCAAATTTAAATTCCCCACAAAAAGGCAGTTTTCTTGGTGTTTTGCAGTATTTTATGTAACACAATTCTATTTTCAGTATCATTGGATCATTCGATAACAATTTCCGTATTTATGTAAAACCAATTATAAGGAAGATTCTTTAACATTACGGTCATTTTCTACCACTTAACGGAACACTTTTCAGAACACATTATTATTGTAAAATTATAGTGCTGTAAACTAATTACGCAAATTATTTACGAGGTTCTGGGTTAGAATCCTGATTCGGGCATGGATGTCGTGTGGTCCCTTTACATTGCTTCACCCTGACCTGCTCTGAGATCTCGTCAAAAGGCCGTAAAACCCTCTTACGTAACCTATTTATTTTCATAAGTTTTATAACATCATTGATATGTAGCAAATAGGAATACGAAAGTATGTCATTATTAAATAACTTCCATATTATTTTCAAAACGACAAGATGCCTACTTTTGAAATATATAGTTAAGTATAATCTCGTTTTAAGTTACGAGCCGATAAACAGTGTTATTGTACAAAGTTATCTTTTTTTAAATCGATATTTACTAATAAAGTAACCATTTTCATAAATAAATAGTTAAAAAATAAATTTTTTATTTTCTAAAATAGATCCTTGTAAAATATGTTTACGTTGATAAAAATCGTATTCACTTGTCAACGTTTTAACAAGTCAGTATACGGTTCAATTATTTATGATAATCATGTTCTGCTTTCGCAAAAAAACAATCGTTCTGAACATGCTAAGTACATACGGAATTATTTACGTATAAAACTACACAATACTTTTCCTACTCACTTAAAATTCTTTCACACGCACGCACACACGAACACACGCTATACGCTCTCTCTCTCTCTCTCTCTCTCTCTCTCTCTCACACACACACACATACACACACTTACAGCGTATGTTTTGATGACTGTTCCTAATACCGATGCCAGTTAAACATTTACTTTATTAAGTATGTGTTCCATAGTGAACTACCATAAAAATTTAATATTTTACGCAGAAAAAATTGCATTTCGATGGCTAGTATTAACAACTACTTAAATAACAAACTCTGTTATGTCTGTTAACGAAAGCAACATGTAGATACTTTTTTGCGACATTTTATAAGTACAAATTATTAGTAAAAGCTTTGGATCATGTGGTGGTTTTAAATAATATTAGATCTTTGTATATAAGAATATTTACCAAGCGTATCATTGTAATGACCGAAATTTATTTTTTAACTGTAAAATAAATATTGAAAATACGTAGCAGAAGTATACACGTATTTTAATATGTTCAATGCCTTTGTTGAAATGCAAGTACTTTATACATATATGTAATTTTACTTTATATTTTTATTTAAATAAACGAACATAGCTTCAGTACAAGGTAATTTATCAGTATATGCGTTTAGAATACTAACATTAGGTTGAAAATTAAGTGCAATATTAATATTAGGTGTACAACAGACAACATACATGACCAAGTTTGAGAGAGACGACAGAGTATCCTACCTGGAAGTGTAGTACTCTATAAATGCCACGAAGATCTCTAAAGATCGTGTGACTGCAGCCCACATCATTCATGGCTTCTTCATCCAACGTTGAAATCCTTGACGTGGAGTATATTTTCAGCTGATGTAATGTTTTTATTCTACAAAACACTTCATTTTGTTTCTTCAAGAAAAATAACCCAAGTTTTTTTTACTTTCTTACTTGTATTAAGTTGATTTTGCGACTGTCATATAAATAATTGGTAACTCTCACTTTACGATTATTTTCCCTGAGCTCTAAATATACTATATTAAAATAAAGGCGATATTATGAGCTGTACGAATAGTTGTAGCCAATTTTTATCTTGTCTTTGATTAATCTGTAAAGAGAAAATATTCGCAGATGTCAAATCTAATTTATTTAACAATTAGAATATGTTTCTCAATGTCGTCATGTAAAATACTTTCGCACCGGCATATACGCAAGTATATACTATATACAGGCAAGTGATGCGAACAAGAGCAACATATATAATCCCGTTTAAATTTATTATTTTCAACCTTGCTGTGTTAAGACACATTTAGAGTTGTAAACAAATAAACACATGCAAACTGCATTTTAAATTATAGTTTATAAAAAAATTCTATATAAATAGCAAAATCTAAACAGTTATTTGATTGCAAGTGTGTATTATATGGAGGATGTTTTATTCTCAATATAAAAAACTAAACAATTTATTACGTATTATTTTTGAACAAAATGCACATTTAGCTCTAAATTAAAAAAAAAATAATTGTAATGTATTTTAAAAATTAGAATCACTGAACGTGAAGAAAGGTATTTATATTATTATGTAGAACATTTTCACCTATTTAAAGCGGTTATTTGTACTTACACTTTAGTTATATTATATTAAAATTATATATAAACTCGTTTATATATTAGTTTAAACTTATTAAAAGCATTTAATACAATGCCGTTCAATATATGTTAAAAGTTTACTGAGCTGGGTTGATTCACGAGGAGCTTATTGGCAAATGCTACATGAAAAGTTTTTTATTTTATGTATGCACTAACAAGCTGTTTTAACTATTTTGAAAATATTAACTTTAATTTATTTAATAGCATTAATTTTTTTTTGCTCTATCTGTACTGAGCTGAACGATTGTAAGATGGTAAAATTATAGGCACCTTAAAATAAAATATTTGGCTATACAAGTTCAAATTTGGGTTAATATTAAGTGTTAGGTTAGAGATAGCCGTGCTGAAAGTAACGATGTAAATACGCATTTAACGAATGAAAACACATTATAAGTATCGTAGGCTATGATCACACCTACCCACTTGTTGCTGGCCCGTAGCGATTAATTCCTTCAAGCTCACTGTTTCAATGAGAATAGCTACAATTTTCAAGTGTAACGAAAGTTTCTTGTACAGAAGCAATGGGCAATGATAATTTAAAACATTTCAAGTGAAATCGAAATTTTTTAATAACTATGCACGTGTAACGAGTTAAGTAAGTAATGTTTTGTTGTAACGAAGTGTTTACATTGGGTATACGTTCTAACATAGTCGTTTAGAATATAGTTTCATGGCTTAGGAAATATTTACTGTGGTTTACGTAAATCTTACATTCGTTGCCTGACAAGTACATGAAAATAATTACTATGTAACATTTCAAATATTCTGCCTGAAGCATTGTAAAGAGTAGCAGGAAAGAAAAATATAAATAATAGTTTACACGTAAAGATTTCTTAACATTTTTTGACAAAATTGTTAAAGTACTTAAGCTTACCCTGAGTTTTTCTTGCGGCCTTTCTGTCCATGAAGCGGTTCGTCAGAAAAGACCTAATCCTTTATAAAAAATAGCAGCCGCCACGCACAAAGTTGCTTTTAATAAATCTATAAATGATGTTTATGTAATATTAAATTAATTTAACAAGAATAGTCAGAATGCTTGTCGCGTTCGCACTTCAAAAATTTTAATTCCTCTAGTGATGTTAAATTATTAACAAATAATTTCAGGGTGCATTGAAAGTCATACTTCAGTTTCCGACAGCACATTCTCTTATGTATTTTGTTATATTCTACATATTTAAAGAAACTCCAAAGCACATAAATTGTCACTTATCACTTGTAAAATAATGTAGTAATTTTAAACGTAACTTATATAGCAAAATACGGTAGCCGTACTGAGTTTAAGTGGCACGCAACTTCAGTAAATGCGATACACAGTAAAAACCCTCGAACATACGTCATCCTCGTCCCATGATCAGCTATAGCCACAGTGACCTGCGGCGCCTGACTATTAGACTACTAGGCAACCCTCCACGCACTGAGAGGTGACGTGGCACGGCCCGGTCCCCCTTCTCCCACGCTAACCCTAGCTCGGCACGGCTAGGCAGCTGCTGAGTACGACAGTGAAACATGGCACATTTGCCACACGCTTCAGAAATACTTTGGCCTACCTGTTGCGCTTGGTTTCGCAAAAGTTATTTTGCACATCGAAAAAGAAAATGCAATACTTTAACATGTACACATTTTTGACATATAGATTAGCTGTGTGAAATTTTGATTTTAACCAAGTTTTAACTGTAAGAATAATGGAAAGTAAAATGCCTTATAGTCATAAATAAGTGTATTTTAATTTTTTTTTCAGCAAAGCGACTGGTAAACACATTTCAACTACTAATTAATGTAAACACAATAACATTTAGGCCTGCACTGACACCGTTGTATTACAAATATTTTACAGCCATTCGCGTGTTAACTTAAGTTGTAATCTAACTCGATTTAAATGTGCCAAAATGTATTATTTTGTCTTGGAAAATTGGATTTATTGTTTTCTGATGAAAATTAATACGTTGATGACAGATAATAATATTGGAACACATGTATACTTGCGAGTCCATAATTATGCCGCTTGCATGTAAATAATTCACCGTACAGTCATTATTTTATAACAATAGTAATAATAAATGCCTCAAAGCTTTCAGTCACACTAATGACACTTTAAATTAGTTTCAAAATACGTAGGTTAAATGCCACCAATTTCAATGGAATGTCGGTATTAGGATACGCTGAAAAATGGAGTAACCATGTGTGTGTCTCTATGTATATGAATTAAAGACACACATATTTTTCTTTTTTTACGATTGTAAAATGTGATTTGTGTGTGTCAAACGCCTATTACAAAATTCTTCTATAAATTTTTGTAAAACAAATTCCTTCACAGTAAATACACGGAACGTGGTTTAGTATTTCTTGCCTGTATCGTGTGCAATTTATAGTACTACTTCACTCATGGTCACACCGGGTTTTCCCAGCTGTTGGGTATTGATAATTTTGAATAAAATTATATTACTTTTATTTTACTTAAACACGTTTGTACCACATTTGTGTACAATTACATAAGGTGTTTGGGCATTTAACCTGTAAACATATTATATGGAAATTTATACCATGATATTTATATACTTATTTTATTTTGGTCAAAAAATGTTAACATTATACTCTAATACCAGATACTTTTTTCGAGTTCCACTTTAAGCAACTAGATAAAAACTAACAAATTTTCTACCTGTAAGGATCCTATAATTGATTTTCAAATATTTCCTCTTTGGAAAATAGTAATAATCTTTAAAGTTTATTGTTTCCTTCAAACCTTTGTTAAATTTCTGACAGCTCAATAAAGAAAATGCCAAATTACGATACATACACACACATATATACACATACATATATGTGTGTATTTATATATGTGTATATATATATAAGTCTTTCAGAATATTAGATTGAAAATTGATGTATGTTTAGCTATGCCAAGTTATACATATTGATTCGTGACTATTGGAATCACGAATTTTAAGACGTGAACATAGATTCTTTGGAAATATGCATAAATAGTATATAAAAACTTATAAAAAATATAGCGAGTGGTGTATGCTTTATTGAAAGCAATTATTTATGTATATTTTTATGTGCTTTATGTATTTAAATTTGTGTATAATTTGTTTGCTTATTTACATGCACATAGAAAGTATTGTGTTTATTGGAAAAAGGAAAGTATTTTTAGTAGGTAACACCACTTACGTATATTGTTACAATTTGGGACAAGGTACGCAGAGGTATGGAGTTCTGTGATTAATGAAAAGAAAACATAAAGCTAAACTAATTTATTTGCAACTTTGTATGCCAAAAATGTCTCTAAGTATGTAAGATTGAAAACAGAATGAATAAAAATCCCTTAGTTTAGTTACCTTAACGACTACGATATGTAGGCCTATACATACCGAGTTTCATGAAACACATATAAAATGTTTAAAGATGTTTCTTAAATATAAATTTTCTCAATATATTCGTTTTTATAATAGCAGCATGTTATTAACTAGATACATAGATGTCAATCTACTAAGAACTATATGTACCGAGTTAAATGAAATTTTGGTCTTCAGATATCCGACCACCATTTTGAAAGTGTGAACACGGCATGTTCAAATTGTGTCTTAAGATCTCAGATCACCACTTTGAAAGTATGAACACGACATATTCAAATTGTGTATTTAGACACATGGTCACCATTTCTAAAGTATGAACTGTGGGTAATAAAAAACGTAATAGTTGTAGTCACCTTACTGAGTAGTATCTATATATAAGTGCTCTGGGTATAATTAAATGAAAATGCACTACAGTATGTGTTCCCGCCTTCGGGCAGGTTCAAATTGAGTATTAGAGAAGGCCTGGGTGAAAGTTAGGCTAGCGAGACATGTCTGCCGCCTGTCCGTGCCGAAGAACGCATGGGTGTGCACAACGAGGGAATGAGAGAGGCGGGAGAAACGGAAGTTCCCTGAGAAAACCCTGGTGCGAAAAATCCGACACCCACCCTGCCGGAAATCGAATCTGGATCTCCTAGGTGGGAGGCGAGAGGTCTGACCTCTCGACCATCGCGGCCCCTGTTTGAGTTTAACGTCATTCTAAATAACAGTACATTAAATGTCTTGCGTAGTAAAAATTTAACCAAATTGGCGCCATTTTAAAAGCTCGAAAATTTTACGAAAATTAATTTTAACCTTACTAAGTACTGCATGTGTACCAAGTTTAATGAAACTCTACAAAATATGTCCTATGACCTTATGACATATTAGGAAATAAAATTTTCAAAATGACTGATATTTATAAAAACAGTACATAGGATACAAATACACAAAAATCAAGACACGTTACTATAACGTACGTGTAGCGAGTATAGTTAAATTCTAAATTATAGCTCCTTATGAATCTAGTTTGATCAAAAAATATTACACTTATCAAAATATTTAAAGTATGGTGGCGGCATGAATTACATTCACATATTTAAGTCTGGCTACTAAGTACCAATTGAGTATCAGATTTAATGTTATTCGGGCAAAAGGTTCAAAACCTTTTTGATAACACACACACAGAAGCACGCGCGGAAAAATAAAAACACACACAGACACAAACACAGCAAACGCAGCACATACACAAGAAAGTGATATTATAAGTTATTGTGTTTGTTACCTTAGGAAAGTGTGTTAAAAATATGGTATTTTAACAAATCAAAAGCATTAACTGCAAAATAAAGATATCAATAAAAGGGTAATTTTAACTACAATACGTGGTTTAATTTGCAGAAAGTTGGTGACTTAGAAGACGAAGTATTACGAACTTGCGCAGTTGCAGCTTTACGTTGTTGCAGAAACCAAAAAATGATTAAAATGTTGTTTAATAAAGAAGCAGAGAATAACTGAAATACATTATAAATCTTAGATGTCATACGTACAAAATTTATCGAGAAAGCTTGATTTGCAACAAATACATTTATCACCCAATTTTCATAACAACTAATCAAAAGTAGAACAATTGGACGTAAAGCGCTGTGATTATGTGATTCTTTAGTATGGGAGTTCAAAATGAAATATTTATCGTTCTATCGTTTACTACGTTTCATTAATGGGTACTTACGTTTTTTAATTTTATGTTCCACAGATGTTTTGTTCTGCGCGTATCACTTCAAAAAATGAACTGTGTGCGTGTTGTACTTTTTTAAATTGTTTGTTACTTTAATATATTAGGTAGTCACAATGTACGCAATTGAAAATTTTATACTGCATAGAAATCCAAATTAAATAAATTATAATGAAGAAGAAACATACTCTAGTAACCTTTTGCTCTTTGTTCACCTTAAAGCTATTTTCTGTAGAGTTTCCTGCAAAATCTGTATAGCGTTGTCTTATTATTGAAAATAATTTTATGCTTTTATTGCGAAGGTGAGTACTCATAAAAATTAGGCCAAAAACAGCACTTAAAATTTTCAAAAACATATCCTTTACAGTTATAAATACGTAATAATGTATTATGTATGAGTGTTCGTATTCATGTATTAGGTAAATAATTATTCTTTAAGCGATTAATCACATAAAAGTAGTCAGATAGGATCTCCAGCATAATTAAACTGTAATGCTGCTCATTGCAGACAGTATCATTATTCTTTATTGATTACAGTAACTAATGTGTATTCAGTATGATTTTGCCCCTCTTCATTCCACACCACTTCAGCATAGAATTTCCAGGATTTTAATGTATAAGGCACAAATATGAGACACTTTCCCCCAAAATGGATAGTTAAGGTTCCTGTGCAGCACAAAAAAATCTGGTAATTAACGAAATTTTTCAAGTTAAAAATTTTAAGAAAGCACTTGCTATCACGGAAATAACGGATAAATAATGCAATTAGCGAAGGAAATAGTTCATAGTTGGAAACTTTGTTGATAATAGCGTATCTTTTCATTAGGGATTTGAGAGGTGTTATCCTGTGTTTGCACGAGACTTGCTAACTAAAATCAGCTAGGGATTTTTGTTCATCAATGTAATTGGTAAAGTGGTTAGACAGCAATTAAGTTTCTCCTAAATAATGTCGCTATTTTAAATATTACAGAAATAATTTTGAAGGGTACGGTGAAATAAACGATAACATGTGCTAGGACAAATATCTGCATCCTCAGACATTACTGCTTGCTCCCACTATAATAATTATAGAGAAAATAAGGGTTGCAACCCCTTTCTTGCATAAAACTTTGTGATGCTAAAGCGTTATCTATTTATCAGTTTTGTATTATAAATTATCATACTAACATATGCTTAAAATATGTCTATACCTACACCAAACATAGTTCACAATGGTACTAACATTTATGTTGCTAATGGTCATGAAGATGCTCTATTCACAAAATTTTAACCTAGGCTACATTAGTCCTTGTTGTTGTTTTTTTCAGGAGACTTGAGAATAATTAGTTATCTTCAGTGAAACACAAAAATACTTTTACATCAGTGGTGGCAGTAACGATAGGTATGGCTACGAATTTTGCAAAGACCCTAATGAAAAACTCTGGTGTTGATGAAGACTGAAGAGTTTGAGACAACACCAGGTTATTTTCTTCTACTGCTATCCTATGATTTACATTCTTTCCACCTACATTGTTGGAATCTTATGTTGGGATGTTTGTATTAGTAGCATTCACACTGCTTACATTATCGCTGGTAGTTCCTGACAATGGTAAAATCTATTAGTCTTTTACTCCTGCTAACCGCCATTATTCATGATTGTCAGAATCACTTAACAATATCAATGCAAACCATAGGGTAGATAAATGTAATATTGCCGACCTTACGTCAAATAAAATCCAACAACATTTATTAAGAAACAATCGTATCTCAATATACGGCTCTTTCACTTCAACTGATTCTAAGTAAATGTAGAGTCAATACACGTCATTTCATATAAGATAATTTGACATTACACACTTTTTGAATTTATGTAGTTAAGGTAGTGCATATCTCAAAAACTTTTGCGTTTAGAGATACGATTCATTAACACAGTAAGGTTTAGGCCCTGCATAAATTAAAATGGCCTTAATACAAAAATACAAATTTTGTAGACACGGTTCTTCGACACTTGGCCCTAAAAATGATATGTGGGAACTTTTCCATGGTAAATTAAATATTTAAATCGAGTTGAAGCAGTTTAACATTAAAAAATTACGAATTTTCAAAAATATTATAAGTTTGAGCAGGGAATGATATAAGTAAAAATAATTCAATAAATTAGTGTTTCTAAGGTCAAGTAGCCATACATATCGCGGTATAAAGTACAAGAACTTACAGTAACATAAACTAAATAAGGTAATTTATGTATGATCTTTATTAACAGGGTTGTCAGGTGAATTGGTACATATGTTAAGAAGGGAGCAGTAAGAAGGTACGTGAGCGAGAAGCAACTAATTGTTGCATATATTTGTTAGTTACATTTAAGGAAATATATGAAATTTATTAATAAACAATGCTTATTTTATCGAAAAAAAATAGGTCGGCATAGCTAAGTTGGTATGAGGGAGGGTAAAATGTGTAGTAATCCAGGGTCGTTTGTAAAAAATTTCCCACGTATTATTATACATAAAGTCAAATTCATTATCTAAAAATATAAATTTTCTTACAAATATTTTAATTGACTTTATTAAGAATTAATTGGATATAGCTAAATGGGAGTGGGGCTTAAGACATTGATACTATTATCGGTAATTACAATTAAAAATTTTTAAATATTAAATACAGAAAAATTACTACATTTTCAAAAAAGTTAAAGAAACATATTAAATATGTAAAGATATTGTATTAAAATAGTAAAAAAGTATTTAAAATGTAATTTATTTTTATGATGGCAGCTCAATGATCACATCAATTAGTTTCGCAAGATAAATTAGTCATATATTAACTTTGAAAAGCCAGTAAAAATAATCGTTTAGAAATTTCTAGGTTGGGAAATAAGGGAATTTTTTTTTTTTAATGTATGGACATTTTTGATGTTTTTCAAAGAAAAATAGGACATTTTTTTTGGAAAGAAAGGAAATTTTGGCGAAAAATTTGCGGCCGTGACCTTCAGCCAACAACCCACCACTTGACACTGATTCGCTCGGACATACTTTTCTCTCTTACTCATATTAAATCGAAACGTAGATAATTTTATACAAGTCTTGTACTGTTTGGTAAAATTTTTCATTTGTTTTCAAAAATTAATTAACGAAGCGTAAATATCGATGCAGCAATGTGTCGGTCTCTTATCAGTTAATTAAATTACAGTTGATTGAGTTTGTGGAGTTACTGCAACTCACGGAAAGTGCCCTCCATTTTATCAAGAATATTCACTTTGTGACCCGTTGAAGGCCCTACAAATCTCGTGCTAGTTTGCAACAGATTTGCGATATAACTACGTCATGTGGACCATTTACAGCCGCAAGGAGAGAGATTGGCAAACACTTTCATAGCAAAGTCAAGTTTTGTATGCTTTACTAACGTAAAACTGCTTTGCTTCGCGGTCATAATAGACCCTTACGTCATTGTAGAAGGATACATTTAAATGTACACAAGGGGAGAAAATGGGAGGAAAATATGCCATGGAATTTATTAAAGAATAATTTCAGCATTCGCCCAGAGCGATATAAGGAAATACATGAAAACTTAAATCACAACGACCGAAGCATTACGACGGTAGCAATATCGAGATGGTCCTATATACGATGCTTAACTCTGTGTGATGAATTTTGTAATATTGTGTTATATTCTATCAGATAATTGTTAAAATAATTAAACTGAATAGCTAAACACATTCCTCGAAATGAAAATTATGAATGATGCACATACAAAGACAGCGGAGGAAATAGAGCAAATCTTTCAACAGTGTCGATACTGCAACAAGGGCCTCGTCTTTGGTTGTAGTGCCTATCGACATGAGGAGTTTGGATTTAAGAAGAGCCCTTCAAACTTGACGGTTTGCTGTACAAGTGTGACGACGAATTTTTAGAGGCGATTATTTGAAAGATAAACGTATATAACTGCAAGGAATAGGCAAATTGGTTTGCTGAAATTTCATTATTACCTCAAGATAATGTTACACATCACCCAACTGATACTGCGCAAGATTCACGATACCTAAGAAAGTAATAAAGTGTTTTACCTGTTCCACGATTAAGTACTACTGTGATCACAGATGACGAGGGACCTATGGTCTATGTAAGTGATAAACAGCATGCAACACAGACTGTTCGTACAAGGCGTAAACATGCTAAACTCTCGCATGAAAATGATAAACTATGTAACAATGCAATTTTAAACCATATTATTGCATATAAAACACCTCAGTTAAGGAAACTTGACAACATTTATCCTGAATAAGACAGCTAGGAATAAACTACAGTTAGATGAAGCCATCGCTGATGATGGAGGTGACTAAGCCAACGCTGATGCACATTTTCCAGACATTCGTAAAGATCTCTCCAGTGAAGAAGCAACGACAGTAAATATTAAGACGAAGAAAGAACCAACACGCTAAACTACGAGCTTTCAGAAGATCTTAATGAACTAGTGAACAGACTCAGGCTATTGATTTTTATGCGAGAATATTTCCACTAACATAAAATTCAACGTCCTTTGTATACAGGTTAAATAGAAGACAAAATAATTATATTTTAAAAATTAAAAGGAAATATTTATGTATATTTATTTATTTATAATTTTAACGGCCTTGATCACTGAAACTGGACAAAAGTATATGTAAATTTTACTTCGCAACAAAATTCTGCACAGTGGGCAGGTCTGGTCATTACTTTACCATGTACTTATAGTCCTCATTTGGAGGTATGATTCAGCCGTTTGCCATTCAAAGTTGGTTGCCTTGCTGTATTCTGGATAATAACCTTTTTAATCAGTTCTATAGCTTCCTGCATCAAGTTTACCAGCATTGAACAGTTTTTAAAAACAGCTAAAATTTCCAGTCCATTCGCCTACCATAGTGTCAAACCATAGTACTTTATAATTAAATCGTCGACAATTTAATTAATCTCATACATTTGATTGTTATTTTTACCATCTTCATTATCGTTTTGATCAGCTTCTTCAGCTTATTCGTTCTGGATCAGTTAAACATCACTTTCAACTCCTTCAATGGCGAGATCGTTGTCGAAAGAAACAAGTCTCAGTACAATGTCTTGTCATCCTCTTTTTTAGCAGTTCAGCAAGCTGGTGAAAGTGTATGTCGTCATCATCATCGTCTTCAGTTTCTTCAGCTTCCTTGAAGCCTGCTTTAGCAAGGCATTTCCTGACAGTGTCAGAACGAATATATATTGAGGCACGAGCAACCCATTTAACATAGTTCCATATATTAATACTTTTGGTAGGTCCTATAAAAAATTCACTATTCCCCATTTCCGCAAGGTGACGCTGTAACATTCTATTCCTGTAAAAAACATTTCGGTGTATATAATACAGCCTGGTCCACATCATGTATTGTGTTATCGATGGTGTGTTAGCAGGGAAAAGTATAGGTGTTAAATTAGACAGTTTGAAGTAAGGGATACCTGTTGAATTGTCCAAAAACAGCAAGACTTTTTTTTCTGGATACTTTCAAATTGAAACCATTTAGACACTCCTCCATAACTGCAATTGTCATCCATGCTTTTTTGTTGCTGTGCCATTGTACTGGAAATACGTTTTAATCGAAGCCTTAAAAGGATCTCAGATTATAAGCTGTTCAAACCAGCAAAGTTTTATAAGGTCACCTGTTATTTTGCACAAATAAAAATAAATAAATATATTTTTATTAGCCTTACAACCACCAACACACTTCTCTCCGTACTCAGCCTAGGTTCCTGTCAGTATAGCTAAGAAAATGCGGTTTTCATGACCACTGAACACGTTAAAATATGAATGATAACTTGCGTTCCCAATCTGCAACAGTCTGTGAATCAAAATCTTCAGCCTAACTAAAAAACTACCCTAGAAAATAGTGTGGCTATTTCTGAAACTTCCTAACCATCTATTTGAAGATTTGGACTTATATTTACCCGGTTTTTACACTACCGCTAGAGCCAACTCTTATATCAGTGTTAAAGAGACTGCTATACCTTTAGCCCTACAAGCAACAAACCACTTCCTCATTGTGGTGTTAATGTCTTCATTCCTGTTGAACACACATTTCGTGGTTTAACTCGTCCTGCTGGTCCCTTTCAGTTTTTATTAATCTGTTGAAAATTTAACGGCGTGGTTTCTTGACTCTCCCAGATCTGGCCAAATATTCTTGATATTTGAGGCATCTCTAACAGTCGCCAAGTTTAAGGGAGCAATAAAATGGTGTATGTTACACAGTTATAACATAAATAAAGTACTCGAATGTAACACAAGCCAAACATTCGACAGATAAGTCATTTTAAACTAAACCATTCCCAAAATGTGTATGTAACTACGAGCAGCAGGATCATGTGACTTTTACAATATTTTTCTTTCAAATTGTCTCTTAATGCATTATGGAGTTTATTGTTTTTAAGTAAGATTAAATGTACAGTAAATGTACTGGTGCCGAAACCTTTCTTTTCATGATGTGAACGTTTCTGTTTTATCCAGGGTCCATCTTCTGCAGGTATTTCTTTACGCTGGAATATCCAAGTACTGAAGGGCAGAGGCTATTTTAAAATGAAAATTAGGGGTTTTATTCGTACTTGTGTGCATGTAGTTTAAAAATAATGTATGTATAAAATTAAAAATGTATAAAATTTGTTGAGTGTTTGTCTTGAATCATTCCAAACTACTATTACAGTATTACTGTATATATTACTGAAAGTGCTTCGCTTCCTTTCTACTTAATAAAAAAACTTATATTTATGTAGTGAATTCAGTAGAAGTATTCAGATAGATAGTCTCATGATGGATATTATGCAATTAATACTATCCAGAGAGTATCGACATAGTATCCAAATAGCGTTTCGTTACTATGCAAATCATATCCAGATAATATCCAAATAGTATCCTAACAGTATTCAGATATTATCCCCATTTTATCCAGATAGTATATAATCGTATCCAGATGGCAGTATTCAGATTATAGTATCTAGATGATAGCATCGATATGACAGTATCCCTGTTATACAGGGTGAGTGTCAATTCGACCGACAAACTTGGTGGGGTGATTCCTTACGCAAAATCAGATAGGGTTTACATTTGACATTTGTCCCGAAAGTGAATATGAAGGGTGTTAGGAGCCCTTGAAAATGTGTTTTCAAAATCGATTATAATTAAAATATCGAACAACGCTGGAGATGTAGCAACAACAATGTGGACATGTTTTGGGCTATAATAAGACGTCTGACCACAACACGGTAAGATGGTACAAATCATCCCCCTTCATGGACAAACGGCATATTTGAAATTTCGATCGCATGAAATTTGGTAGCCGTAACGTGTAATCGTAATTTGACCATTGTTTATGAAAGAACATGTTCAAATCAACAAAAAATGTCGCCTTAGTACAAGACCCTTCGGCCAACCATTTCCCCAGAAACAGCGATGTAAGTAACGGAGGATGGAGTGGAGTGTCGTTACCTAACGCCTGTGCGGATATGTAACATGTCTTGCACCGCTACCACAGAGCCATACTGAGCATTAAATCGTTCAACCGTGTCCGCCTCCTAGCAAGGTGATCCAGGTTCGATCCTCAATAGGGTCACCCTGGATATTCGCATGTAGGAATTGTGGTGGACAATGTCACTGCTACTCCTTCCACATACCGAACGGTGCTGTGGAGTCCATTGCAGTGCCAGTTGACGATTGTACATGCGTTGGGACTGCGCTGAATAATAACAATTTCTCTGTAAGCTGTTGGAAGTAGCAGTAGTACTCGTGGGTGTTATGGAGAGTTATTCATGGCCAGAACTCGCAGACATGCATCTCGTGTATGGTGCTGTGGGAGCGAATGCACGAGCAGCACAACGCTTGTACAGAGAGCGATATCCGGACAGAAGGCAGCCTCATCACACTACGTTTACGTCATTGCGCCGCGGTTGCGGGAAAATGGTACCGTCGATGTGGGAAGACGGAATGCTGGACGTCAGCGCCATGTCAGGACTGTAAGGTTAGAAGAAGAAGTGCTACAAATGGTTGAAAACAATCCCACCATCAGTACACGCACTGTCTCGAACATGCTCAACGTCTGTCAGCGTACTGTTGTACAGATATTACACGAACAGATGCTGCGTCCATTTCATTTGCAGAGAGTGCACAACATTGGGCCAGCCGACTATCCCAGACGAGTTCAGTTTGCAGAGAGGTTCCTTCACCACAGACAAGAAGTACGTGGGTTTGAAGCCAACATACTGTTTACTGACGAGGCTTTCTTCCAGCGGGATGGAATTTTAAATTCGCGCAACAGCCATCTCTGGTCAGATGTTAATCCGCACGGCACGTTTATCCGTAGTCACCAACACCGATTCGATGTCAATGTGTGGGCC
>PNEQ01092807.1:0-26415 GCA_003012365.1 Medauroidea extradentata
TACATAACACAACACAACAGATGTTTTCACTGGCTTGTTGTCGCCAGGTTGCCTGCCTACCCCTGTTACTTTGGTGCACCATTGCAGGTATAAGGATGCATTTCCGGACATGGGTTCCTTAATCAAATATGTTCCAAACATGCACATCTACCATCCCTATCAATTTGTAACACTTATTCTTGGCCACCCTGTATAACTACTGTCTTGACTTCCATTAGCATTTGCGGACAAGGATATCCCAGAAAATCTACATTTTTAAATACCACTGCACAGTTCTTCTAAAAACCTGTTACAATGTACATATCTATAGAAAAAGTATAAATTGTGTTAAGTAATAAATTACCTTACACGATTATAAGATATATTATTATTGCGGACACCAAAATATATTTCCTAAAATCGCAATATATATGTATCTCAAATAAAATTTTCCGAAATGCATTCAAGTAAGTGTGCTTAACCATAATACATATTGTTGGTAAATTGAAAATTTTATTTTACGAAATCGTAACGAAGACGATTATTTTAACTCGTTTGGAACATTTATTTTGAGGTAGGCATAATTGAAAATGCACTTATGTTGAATTTGCGATGAGTTAACACAGCTGCATTTAACTGCGATGAGGAACTATAACTCTTCCATCTAATTAATTAAAGCCATTAATCATTATGTAGCGAATATTAAACTGGAACTTGAGAGTGTACTAACGGTGTCATTATGTTTTTATGGCGTCGCACAGAAACTTTATTGTTTATTCGCAACCATTACACAGGTATTTGCTTTACATGACATTATAATGTCTTCAAGTATATACCTTGAAGAATGATTTTTGTTAGAATGTTGTAGCTCATAATTTCTATGTGAAAATATCATTGGTTAAAAACATTTTAGATGCATCATAAATGCCTTAAAGATAAAACTAATAGGTAGATTCTCTCTTGCGAACTAGACCTTCTGCCTGCTCAGCTTACCACCTTAAACACATGGGCCCGAGTTTCTTCGCATTTAACGACAATTATTTTTTAAAACACAAATGGGAGCCGATATCGTAAAAATCGCTTCGTAACTTTTTTATGACTCATTGAAACTGCATACTCTAATTTTGTCGAGTCAGAAGACGGCAAAATTGTTACTAATTAGTTAATTAACGAAATTTCCTTTTAATTGATAAATTGGCTATACTCATACATTTTTTCTCGAAAAATTACATTTCATAGTTAAACAAATTTGTAAGAAAGTTACGAAGCAATTTTACGATATCGACTCTCGTATGGATTTTAAAAAAATAATTCTCTCGAAAGCCGAGAAACTCGGGCCCAAGCCCTTAAAATACAACATTTAAACTACTCGTAAGAGAAACGGGTACTGTTGTGAAAATCAATTTACTTTACACATCCGTGCTTTTCCTATTCTTTAATACAAGAGACGGGAAAAATTCGCGGATTGACTGACCTGTAGACTAGCCTGCAAGTATATCTGTGTACTCATGCAGATAACAATTCTGCTCGCTAACGTGGTGAAACAACACGATTTGGCCTCCCATTTACTTGCTTGCTTATTACTGCTTCAACGCTCTCCAGGAGGAGTCAAACAAAGCAAAAGTCTATTAAGAAAGTGACACGAACGTATAGTTGTTTGAATTCTTGCATGCGTACAAAAAAAACGCGAATTCGCGAATTCAATGACCTGCATGTTAAAATCAAATGAATGTCCTATTCATACTCAAGTCCCGACCATTTTTCCACTAGCTGCTACTCAGTGGAACAGCAAACAATGAACGAATAGACAGGACTTGAATATGCATAGCATATTTTATTCTGAAATGCAGGTCAATGAATTAGCGAAATTTCACTATATCTATTTATTACACATAGTAGGCTACGTGTGATAATGTGTAAAGTCTATGATATTAAAAACAAATATCCTCATTTATATATTTCGCCAGCTTATTCTGTCAATAATATTAAGTCAATAAATCCTTTGAAAATATTTCTATAAATGGCGAAATCAGTAAAAAAAACACCCTTGCAAGCCTAGTTCAGCTCTTTCTATCTTAAGCAACTGTCATAATTATTTTTTCCAAATTTCCATCATTCAATATACTAGCGTTCTTCAGAGCATGCCACGATTTTCTTGTATCGAATTACAACGGGTTTAGGATATGCTGTCTTCTAAGGTTCAGCAAAAAATTTCATATGCAGAAAACAATACACTACTGGACACAATTCGAAGGTCATGATATAGATTAAATAAATTTACATCCTTCAGTTCTTACAGTATTATGAAACATAATGTCGTTACATTGTTAAATAAATAACCACATACAGTACACAAATGGTTTGCCTAGACGTTATGGGTACTACAGAATAAAGGTTTATGCTTATATTTATTTAGGACACTTGAAAACTAAATGGTTTTTATTAAAATTCTGGAAAATTATCCGTCTTGAAATTTTCTCCGGTTTTGTATTAAAAGATTTATTGGACTGTTTTCAGTCTTCTGAAAATAATAATGAGACATTTTTGTATTGATACCTATTTATTTGTTAAGTAAATTATACTGTTCCCGTAATTTTCTTTAAATGTATGAATTACTAAAATATGCGTTGTTATTTATGAAACGATACTAAATTTGTTATTAATTTATTTAAATATTTACTTGATGTCCTTCATATTTCTAGTGCAAACTGGATGGTAGTCGCTAATACAATGTACAAATAAAACAGAGAGAATACATACATATTAAGGCAAAATTAACGCTTTTGCATAGAAAAACACACGCGTGTGAGTAAATGTGATAATGAATAAAATATAAAAGTTAAATGCAGGTGGCTTTTATTTGACAGAAATAAATGAGAATTACATACAGCCTTCTTGCTGTAAAAAAAAACAGACCGTATGCTTTTCGTACTAAGGGTCCGATGTATACTCTCTTTAAACCTACGGTAGTAGATTGTCTTCTCTAATGACTGTAATAGCTTCAATTCTATAACTACGTCGATAATGTAAAGATAAACATCATTAAAGGTCTAGGTTTTCAATTCAGGGGTAATTATATAGTATTTATTTATTGTAGCCAATTGTGAAATGTTTGTTTCACTTGATAACGTAATCTAAAAACACACATAACCTGAACTAAAAAATTAAAAATATATATTTCAATATTTTTTTTTCGAAAAAAAAAGGGGGGGGGGTTCAAATGTTTGAATGGAGACTCTTGCATGATTGTCCAGGAAATCAAGTCCGTAACCTTCTCCCTCAAACGTGTTTATTGTGTGGATTCGAACAATTTAATAATAAATATGCATTATAAGAAATAATTTGCAAAAAAACCTACCTTGGTCTAATAATTTGTTGGTTTTTAAACAGAAATATTAATAAACATTCTGTTTTCCTAACAAAATTTGGCCTCAGTACCAATGTTGTTCTGCGATCAGTAAAATGTGGTATAAATTTTAATGTATGATATTTTTATAACAAATCAAAAATCATAAAATTTTGGTGATAATTTGTCAACGAAAATTTTTTCTATGCCACGTTTATTAATTTGAATAGTTGCAGCAAAATTTCTTTCATACATCGTTTAATACGATTATTATTGAGAACCTCAAGGTTGTAATGAACAACAAAGGAAGAAAAATACTGTGCAGTACTTATTTAAAAAAAGAATTCAGAACTAAAAAATAATAATTTTTCCTTGTAATATTAAAAATTGATAAAAAATTTCCAATATAAATTATAAAAATCTTCTCATTCCGCAGGGGATAAAACATTAAAAAATTTAAAAATTTTCAAACAATGTAAGGGCCTAAGCTTATAACTCAAGAAATAAAATAACAAAAAAATAAGTAATTTTTTATCGATAATATTTTTAGCCTGAGAAAACGTTTGAAATCCAATGAGAGACACCTTCATACAATACAGCCTTACCCTAATCAGTCCGGAACGATATCTTCATACAATGCAACATAAATCAGTCCGTAAAATTCGTATGAACCAAATTGTACGACGAGAAATATTTTTAATATTTTGTGGTCAACAAAAATTATTCAGTTACCATTAATAATTGTCTGTAGTGTGTGTGTGTATGTTTAGTGTAAACACATACACACACTGCGGACTTATATATCGTATTACTTATTTCTGTAGTGGAGTTAGCCATTGTTACCCAAGATTTATGTCATTATTATAAAAAGACGTTTATGTTTTACTATTCGTAACTTAACTCATTAAGGTCCAGAGTATCGGCGTATGGCACACCTTGTTGGAAGCTGCAGTGTTTTCTTTCTTTCTTTCAGGACAGTCCTGTTTACTCACAAACGCAGCACTGCACCGCTTACCTCAAATTAAGTCATCTAGCAAATCAATCTCCGTCTAATAAATGACGAATGACAACGATTGTGTGCACTGTACAAATACAGTATACACCATTTATGTCGTAGCCCGCTATATCGTAACTTCGGCTATATCGCGGGTCGAAGTATTCCTCTCCCTGCACAACCATCATAACGGGTTTCTGGTTTCGGCTCTCAGATATACAAGACGGAAGTTTCCAGCAAAAATTTCAAGTTTTTGATATTTGGTATTAGCCTATATCACAGGTAAGTTTGCCAGTGTTCAAAATTTCAACTTTTAACTACTCGGTTAACTACTAAAATTTATAAAATTAAATACAATCATAATAGTGTAAATAATGCACTGGGGATGTATCTTTTAGAAAAACATTTTTCATGTGTGAAAATATATTTATTTATTCCCGTAATTTTAAATTCTTGGACATCATTGCAGAGGCTATAAAACCCTGGTAAGTTGACTGAGATAACCGTACCCTAATCCAGTGAGTGTATTTTCATAAGCGCCTTATGAGTTGTGGTCTCCAGCAGACACCGTCCTGTAGAAACATTTTAGCCGGAGCATGGGCTACAAGCAGTAGGCATCATCAGGCATGGTCCAGGACTCTGGATGCTGGGGCGAGACCTGCCCGCCTGACGGGAACCGGTTCCCTCCACCTTGCATAGGCTAGAACACGTGCACACAGCTGTGGCACCTCTCCTGCGGGAGGGTGACCCTCGACCCCTCGCGGCCCCCTCCCTTCCTTTTACATCCACCACGGCCCGTCCCGGCTCTTCTTCTGCAACACCTTCCTTCCCCGTCGCATAGCATTGCACAATCACTCTCGTCTCATTGTCACACTGTGCCAAATATAGGCCTATTGTAAACTATACAAAGAAACCCTCTAACACCCAAAGAAAATGTAAATATACTAACGTTTTATTGCTTTAAAATAATATATATAAGTCATTTAATTAATTTTGGCAACTCGACTTTTTTAATAATATTGTTTTTTGGCAACTCGGTTATTTTTAATAATGTTTTTAAAAATTCAACGAAAAACCACAATGAAGCACTTTACATCTTTTATTTATTAATGATCCAAAATTTCTTTACTACATATGCGACAGAATTGCTGCAGTTATTAATTATATTGACCACTACTTATTTATTATTATAAAATATTCGAAGGTATATAGACTTTCTCTGCTTTCCGTGTTTAGAACACTCAGTTCTACACTGTAATGGTAGCTAGAAAAAGTATGTTAATACACCTTCCTCTAAGAATATAAAAAAATATCAGCATTAAACATTTACTGTATTAGGAAAGGTGTTATTCAGAGCATAAGTGGTTGAGTTCTATTAACAGCCAAAAAGGTAGTAAATAGATCATGTCTGTGCAGCAACATCACTAACCAACTTATTTCTCACGTCACGGCATAAGTATTACTCTATCAAACATTATGAAATCGTTAATCTTCCTTTGCGTTCGTTAACTTTCGTCTTAAAATATTTGTAAAGAAGCAAGTAGCAATGCATAATATAGGCTACACACATAAATATTGTTATTATCATTCGAAAATTTACGGAATGTTGTTTTGTGCTCTGCGAGTGTCTATAACGCACTCAGTAACAAAAAAGTTCTCCGAGGGAAAGTCACTGATCGTCGTTAGACATCTGCATGATCCTTAATTATATTTGAAGTAATTTACGTTGGTACTACTTACTTCGATCACCTCCACAGAAATCTTGTTTCTTATATTTTGCCGTGCAAGTTTATTGCAGTTCATATTTGTATAGTCCCAACACTAGTGTCACTTTTATATAAGTTCATCACTGTTATACATCAGTCGACATAAACCAATAAATATTGTATTGCAAGAGTGTCAGCTTGATATATAAAATAAACTTACTGCTGTTCCTACTTAAACATTATACATAAATTTACCCATGTCCTTATTTGTCTTTCGATTATATTTTTAAGACATATCATAAATTTCCGTTCATAATTTACAACAGATATAAAAACACTTGCATTTATTCCAACTCTTACTGTCCTTAAACATACATACGAAAAAAATTAACTATATGTTATTTATATTTTGTACGGCACATTTATATTCCCTACAGAAAATATTACTGAAAAAAAAATTGTGCCCGTGTGAATTAGAGTTGCATCTAATTAAATAACGTTACTGTATTTCGATGCAAATAACGGCTTAGCCAGCGTTGTTTAAAATAGTAAGCTTATATCTAAACATCAACATATTTTGATGATTTGAATAGTCTACCGCTATCAGTTTTCATAGAAATAAACACACGCTATGACCACAATGTTCAAGTGTTACAGTACACATGAAATTTGTTGAAGGAATATACCAAAGTTAGTATAATATATATTTTAGTAATTCCAAGAAATAACATCAGTTTAAATTACAGTATTGTAAATAACGGCATAACGAACGTCACTATACACTTTTGTGGCTAGCTACAAATTAAAAATATGTGTGCATATCTGAACAATTAAAATAAACTTTGCATATATTATTTCAACCTTGCAGTAGCCACAGAGAATACAGCATGGTAATGGTTTAATGTTTCACCAAAAAAATGTATATACATTTAAATGCGTACACTACTACTCTCGCAGCTCGGCATTCTGAAATAATTTTAAAAGTAGAACATATTTTTTTAGCCAGCGCTCTCCCTAGCAGCAGTAGTAAACACCGGAGAAATTAACAAATTTCAGACATGCATTAAATGAAGACAATGTGGTAGAATTTCAACTCTCGCCGGTCGCACGCTGCTACACGTGGTCCCCCCTGGAAGAGTTGGTCGAGATATATATCCGGTGGGAAAAAAAAAAAGAAAAAGAAAATTAAAACAAACACGCGGCCAAATGATAAATAAGACATCTTGCAGCAGAAATTAATTTCGTCTACTGCTACAATAGCAGCTACACCGCGGGCATGGAGCCGAAACATATTAATGTAAATAATATAAATAATAGTGGCGGAAGACAAGTCTAGCTGCGCGGTGGGTTTCCTCGCCTTGCCCTGCGAGCCAGCGATTTCGCGCCGGGGCTCCACCTGGTTCATTTTTATTCGCGGCAAGGGGCGGAGCTTCGCAATGTTTTCAACGTTTTTTTTAGACTTTTTCCCCACCCTGCTGGGGCCTCGAGGGGCGAGGGGCGGCAAAGGGGGCCGGGCGTAGCCATGGTGAGTGCGTGGCGCGAAAATTTTTTAGCCCTGCCATGATGGCTTCGCCAAGGTAACGGTTGCCAGGCACGTGGAGAAAGAGAGGGATAAAAAGGCGCGACTAAAAGTTCGCGAGCGAGTGTTTTTGTTCCCCAGCGCAAGGCCGGAGACGGGCGCAGAAAGAACTAAACAGAGAGCATCATATCTCTTCCCGCGTCCAGAAGCTTCGTATCCCGCTGCCATAAATTATGCTCGCCGTAATATTTGTGTTACGGGGATTTGGCTATTAATTGCTTCTTTCTTCCCTTACCCCCTCTCGCGGTCCTTATCTTCCTTGCTGAAAAATTCATTTTTAAGCGAATATTTTAGTTAAAAAAAAAAAGCCAACAGAACGGGTGGAGTTCTAGAAACGGCGGCAAAGTTCCGCGGTATGCACAAAGAGGAAAGAATTACACGTTATGAAATATATTATTATGTCACGGTTCCTCGCGCGGTGAGACGATTTCTTCCGCACCATCCGTGTCTCTGATATGGAAATATCAAATTGCAGTGGGATAAAACGCACAATGCGGAGTGTTCACGTCTGTCATATTAACAATTCAAAAGACGAAGATTTATTAACAATTTAATTTATTATTTGAGTAATACGCGGACCTACTTCAGGTCGCTGAATTCTGCGGCTTTTGTAAAGACGAAGTTTTCTATGAAAAATACATATATATTATTCTGTGTGTGGAAATATTTAAGGCAATCGCAAATCGAATTAATGTTTCAAATTTTCTTTCCTCTATGTCATACATATGACCGAAAATATATGTGCTAATGCAGATGTTTTAACACATGTATCGTAGCTATTTACAACTGCCAACATAAAAATAATAGCTAGCAGCAAAATAAATCTGCTGTACAAAATATGTTACGTATTATGTTGACAAATAATGTTGTCTTTCACTAATTATTTTGAAATAATATATAACAAGAAAAGTGACAATAAGTAGATAAGAGTTTGCAATATTAGACAAACATTAATAAATTCTACTGTACTCGAATATTTCAGTGTAACTATAATTGCTTACTTTCTTACATGAGTTAGGGATATTTTTTCGTTCTAACGCAGTGACATAAATTTTGACCACAAAATAGCTTAAAAATAATTCCCTAAAATTATTGAAAAATTGAGGCAATTTTTACATAATTTCTCAAGCTTCGACTACTCAGTTTCATTACACTTTTATATATTTTTCTATGTTTTATAATACTTTAGTTTTTTTTTATTCCAGCTAAAATTGTTAACTTTTTCTTATTAATTTTTATTATAATTAGAAGCTGAAAATGAAACGTCCACTAATAATAAAAAGTACTTCATATATAACATAATTACTTGAAAAAATGTTTGTTATATGCTTCAATTGTCTAATTCTTGCTCTCTCTTTTTAGTAGATTGTAAATATGCACTAATAATGGTTTTTATTTTCTTTCTTGTGCAAGGAAAGAGTTTGTGGGAAATATTAATTATTTTTCTAGATACACATGGAAACATATTAGTTGTTGTTACTAACCCCAATTATTTTATAACAGGCTATGGGATTTAGAAAAATATGTTTCTCCAGATTTTATAAAACAAGGTTGGTTTACAGAAATTATATTCTCTATTTCTTCTAAGATTTCTATGTAGTTACCCAATAAATAATAAAAATTAAACGCAGTTAAAACACATTTAACAAATTTTTCTCTTTCCTCTTTATTTTATGTCAAATTTATTTGTATACTAGTTAATTTTTTATTATTTTTATTACCCTAATAAACACATTAAAATAGATTTTTTTAATAAGACAACCACTATTTTTTAAGAAATATGTTAATTTTTCCCACATTTTAGCGAATGGAAGAGAATAAAAACAAGCTTTCTCGAAATATTTATTATTTTTTATTAATTTTAAATAATCTTTTAATGGGTCGAAGTCAAATTTTCTGCAAAATTTTCGTTAGTATAGTTATAAATAATTGCTTCTAATCTTGTAATTCTTTTAACGTTTTATCAGGACAGTTTAAAAGCTGTATAGGGTTGCCTAATAGTTTGTCTACTCCAGAGCTTTTTAATTTGCAAATAAATTGATTATACCTTTTTACTCTAAAATTATAACTAACTCATGTTGAAGTATTTTCCAACAGTATTGTTGTTGTTAACTATTTCTTTACGTTCTTATATATATTCTTCTATGTGTTCTCCTTCTAAACGAAAACTTAAAATATTTGTTAAATACTTAATAATTTCTTCTTTGTTAAAAATGACAGCGAAATCTTGTGTTATATCAAAATGCAACAAATAATAATGTTCATTTGTGAGTTATTTTAACATTTCTGGTAGTACTTTTAATAACATATCTGATTTAACATCTGCTAATTCTAGTTTATTAGGAACTGTAATTAGGTTATTATATTTTTAATGTATAATTTTTGATTCTTTACCAGTTATTTGTTTAATACCATTAATTTTCTTGACATTGAAATCTAATAAATAAGGAATGTTTGCTTTATCTCCATGGCCTGCTAAATCAAATTTAGAAAATCTAGATCTTAAAAAGTTATTAAAACCACCACAAGCTCCTTTTTTACAAGACATTTTCCATCCTTCATTTCTCCTTCGCAATCTATAAAATCTGTTATTTTAAAAACCATAATGTCATCACAAAAATATTCTGTAATAGGTTTATATTCACCTAACATGTTTTCTCCATTTGTATAAATAATATCTCCAATATTTGAATCAAGGTTATTATTACTTAAATTTTCTGTAAGAAGCTATAATTCAAATCTTTCGTTCGTTGGTTTCGTTTTATTTCCAAGTAACTATGTCATAGTTAGATAACTTTTTATTAGTAGTGGACGTATTATTTTCAGCTTGTTTTTATAAGAAAAAAAATATAAAGTAAATTTAAAAATTGTTCCTAGAATAAAAAAAAATTACCATAAAACAATGAAAAAAAATATAAAAATTTATAAAAATATCATGTTATAAAAAGTAGCTGAAACAGGGTAGCTGAAGCAAGTTGCTGTGATGTTCATGCCTATCTAATTGGGTGAGAAATTGTGTAAAAATTTCATAAATTTTTTAAAACATTCTAAGGGATTAGTTTCTGTCTAATTTTGTGGTAAATATTTATGCCACTGCCTTTGAATGAACAATTATACAAAACTTACATGTAGTGAGAATTCCCGTGGCGTATTTTATTTCTACAATAATTATCTTGGTGACTAGTTTCCAAGTATCTACTTTATACAGATTAATATTACATTAGAGAGCGAATTAAATATTTTTTTTGTCCTTTTGCAAAGAACTTTTATTTTAATCGGGTTACCAAAACAATTTCTGCGTTAGGCCCAAATGATCGACGGGAAATTTTAAACACGTTTACACAAAATGTGTATAAATAATACAGTACTTAATTATGCTCTTACAGTATAATTTGTATTTATTCTAAAACTTATAATGGATTATTTATCTAAATTTATCCTAAACCTAAAAAATGCAACGCGGTTTGTTTGTAGGGGTGTTACTTAAGTAAATAATTTTCGTTCTAGCATAAAAACATTTTTTCTTTCCTTCCATGAATATTTAGTACTGAATTTCTCACATGTTGTTATTAATTTAATATGTATAACTATACTGAAATCGAACGTTTATACTGCCAGATTAATGCAAATTCAGCTTTTTACACCACGAATAACCTACGATATACACGCTGTAAGTATAATCTTACATATTATGAGGTCTAATATTTTTTGCTGTTGACACAATTTCGTTTTACTGGGAATCATAAAATATAATATTTACGTCTCTATTTACTAACCCTTCAAATTCATAATGCATTATGTTAAAACTGATTCGCAGCTTTCACAGAACTGTGCATATTATCTTGTACTGAAAGCTACATGTTTAGTTTTATATTATACAAATTTACTAATTTCATATAACTTAACATTAAATTGCGATATGCACTAAGAAAGAAAATTAATTATCTGTACATCAGTTTCAAATATGATGCCTTAATTTAAAGATGAATATATACCATTAAAACTAAAGCTGTATGAAAACAATAGTTTTTGAATTGATGTATCTAATGATTAGACACTCAACTATGTCTAAAAGTAACCTAATTAACCGTATTACATTTTATTTATTTGTTTTATTGAACGAAGTCAACAGATATTTTCAAATCTATCGTTGAAAATGTAAATAATTGATTAGAAATTATCTGGAAAAATTATACCTTACTTTGTAAATATAATACAATAGGCACATCAGACAACCAGAAATGCATATTTATCCGGCAAAAAGAAAAGAATTTTCTCAGATTGAATTTTTCGTCGGTATATTGCTGTGTAAAACAATTATTATCGTTTCATGAACATTATTCTACTTTAATATATATTGTAATAACACTAAGTCTGTGAACTTGTTTCTAGTAATTTTATTTAATAAAATCGAATTAAGTTGTATTAAATATGCATATTTATATTTCTAGTAACATACCTACATTCTCTGAACCTAAAAAATATTTACAGCAATTAATGTACCAATGTTTATGAAATTCTTACTTAATTGAGTCAACTATTTTTACAATTAATATTATCTACAAGCACATACATTGAAGTGTTTAAGATTAAATATTCTGAAAAATAATTATTTCCTAAATTGGAATCTATTTTTTTCTTTTCCTTTAGCTTTCCCTTAAGTAATATTTTGAGTAATTATACAGGGGATATTATACAACAGCACGTGTTGAGAAAATTTCAAAAAGTATTTCTGGATAGACTCGCACATAAAGTGACTTTTTTGCCACAGTTTGTATTGCAATACGTTTAAACACTCTAACAATATTTATTTGTAAATTTGCCGCACGTGCATGTACGAACGATAAGAAAGTAGGTATGGAAGAATAGTTTCCCAGTAGCACTCCTGAACATTTGTATAAAACAGTCAAAAGTATGCTGAAGTTACCAGACTTATATAACAATTGTTAAAATTTTCACGTTTACAAGGTTGAAGTATGGTAACTGTCCAATCTTCGTTTAGGTTAATTGCTTCCTAAACATTTTAGGAAGTTTTTTACAGCGTAATAGAAACAAACTATAATCTAAGTTGTAGTGTTTAAGGAGACATATTGATTAATACACTTTTATTTAATTTTATAACACGTAAAAACAATAAAATTATAAGTATGCAATTTATCATTTAGCTATGCTCATATGAAGTAGTTTGAGATGCAATGAAAATTTTCGTCAATTTCCTACGATCATGGAATAGAGACAATAAAGTTTTTAGGTGCAACGAATTCCAGTGAATCTAATTTTCTAATTTTTATTTTTTAAATAATTTTATTTATTTATTTTTTTACTTGGCTGTTGGTCAGACAATATGTTTTATTAAAGGAAAATAAAGGTATCCTGTCATTTTTTTAAGTTTTAGCAATTATTTCAAAAAAAATATTTGTGTACAGATACAAGTACATTGATAAAGTAAATTTATAATTAAAAATAATATAAAATAGTTGAATTGCGTTAATGTTACGTGAACTAACTTCGCAAGATAAAATTTTCCGTTTTAAGTTACTATAAAGAAATGATTTTGCCTTATTACATTCCGTGTAATAGATCTGTAAACAACGTTTTGTGAAAATCAAACATATATTTAAATGTGTATTTATACACCTATAAATGTATCGTTATTTGCTGGTATACAATTGTTGTATACACAGATGTTCTACGCTTACACAAGACCATAATTAAGACAAATACTAATATACTAAAACTAATAAGTACAATTATTTTTTAATTGAGAAATTTCAAATACTTGCTTTAGATTATATAAATAATGACAGGAGAAAGTTTACGAAAATTAAAGAAAAGTGGTATTTGCAAGTTATCAGTTACTATAAAACTCATCTGCGGTGATAATTAAACGCACATATTATTCTTTGAAACTAAAGTTTACCATGCATATAGTAACTACAAATTAGTGTTTTAAAATGGGTACTTTTTTTGAGACATTTCCAGCGGTATAAAATGTTTATATATAAAAATATTATACACAAACTACCTGCTATCGTTTCACTTTCATATTATATCTCAGATGACAAGAATACAAATATTGAAACCATTTTAGTTTTTCCTTGAATAGACATAAAAATCAACATTACTCCTGGTCACGCTGTAGGTAAAATCAATAAAAAAATATATATAAAATAAAAATATTACGAAATTAAGTCGCTATGATTTTCGTTCCAATTTTATACGTTAGTGTTTTATGAAATAAATAAATTAATTTTGCCAGATAATAAACTAATGAACTCACAATTGTAGACGGTTGAACTGAATAATGTGCTGTTATTAATATTCAAATAAACTATTTTCATAAAATAATGTTGTGTGCGCATATTGAACAGACTTTATTCTTATATGCCTAAAATGAAATATTTTAACTTTATCTTACTTCGCAAAAAAAGTTCCATCAACATAAACAACAGTCAGAATTGTTTCCACTGATTTGCAGAAAAAAATATTTTTTTAATAACAGGTTTTCATGGTTGAACGTTTAAAAAGGGACATTGGCAATTCATTCTAAAAAAAAACAGCACTCATTATGTACACTTAGGCTACTCGCAAATCTTGTCATAATAATTTTTGTTTAAAGCGGAATTTTTAATTGTTATTTACAAGTTAAAACACACATATTCTTACAACTTAAGACAACATATTTCCAATTTTCACTACAGTGATACAATACATTACAGTTGAAATACTTAAATTTCTGTGGGGGTCACACAGCCAACAAATGAACTACTTAGAACAAAATGTGGTCTAGTCTTATGGCAATGGCTCAATGAATGACGTAGAACCATTTTATGTTTCAAATTTTTAAAGCCACATAAGTTCAGTGAAGATGAACCAATTAAGTCCAGTCAGGCAGATTGCAGTTAAGGAAAATGTTTACCTCCTTGAAAATATTTTTCTTTTTCATTTAAAATAAATCACCAAAAAATTCTGCATCCAATTACAAGTATCAAAAAATTGTTTAAAACATAGTTTGAAGTAGCACATAAAATAAGACATGTTTGCTTCACATTTAAATGGATATTAAAAAATAGCCTACTATAACATTTAATAAAAATGGAATAAAAAATGTATTGCTCGTATAACACTTTAACACATGTGATCATTTTAAAAACTAAAGATATCTATAGGTATTTAAGGAAAATAACCATCGTTACTATGATTAGTTAACGTTAAACATTTATAAAGTAAAATACAATCTTCGTGTGAATAGCTTCGTTATGTTTTGTTTTATTTGGAAGTTAATACAATTTTGCCAATATTCTAGCATATGCTTTAAACTGTTGTATTAACTGTAATTCTACTGACTCAGCTTACAGTTAACAGAAATAATAAAAGACACATGAAGTTACTCTTTGAAATTGCATTGTTTTATAATTTACATGCCCACAATGTCTTTAAAAGGTAAATTATCAGGACGGTGTGTAATAAAAATTTACTAAAATTTTTTTTAATTTAGCTAAATTTTGTAATACAAATATAAAACAATATAACAGCATTTTTTCTTATACTTTTCAGAAACAGTTAAATTGTAAATGATATATTTTAACTAACATTACGTAATTTACTGACATACCATAAAATGTCTATTAAATGTATCTGCATAAAAATAATTTTCTTACCACATTGATAAAAACTGGTCAGTTAGCAAATAAATTACTACTTTAAAGCGTATTGTAAATAAATTACACGATGAAAAAATGTTGCTCGTAACATTATATATTAGGTGTGTCATTTAATCACATGAAATTACAACATTACAATTATTTAGCTGTATTTACTCCAAATTTATTCAAGTGTATTATAATAACTAACGAAATCTGTACATAAACATCGTTTCTAACAATTGAATGTTCTACTGATTTAGAAACGCTTAACACGAACAGCATAGTTCTCAAAACTTGGAGGACGTATTAATATACACAACAAAACACATAAAATTTGCTTAAAAAATATTTTCCTGAGAATGTGTTTACACAACCAGTTCTACTAACATTTCTAAATGTGTGCACTGAAAATTCTCAAATGGGACAAAATGTGAACTATTTAGTGGCACTAGCTTGCCTAAAGCTCAATATAAAATTTTATACGTTTGCCAAAAAAAAAAAAAAAAAAAAACAGGAACGTGGCGGTAAACGACGAAGTAAATATAAAAATAATCGTTTACTGAATGAAACCATTTGGACTGCAAAACTTTGCTTATATTAATAAAAAGCAGCAGAAAATAATAAAAAAAATTACGTCGCTAAACATGGAAATTAGTTGACAGTACACATATTTAATGCTGTCACTCAGGTTATTATTTTCAGATTTAAAAATATAATAAGTTTCAACGAAATGAGTGACGAGGATCATTTGTTGAGTTAATTGTACCATTTTATTATTGATTGAGTGAAATAAAAAAATATAAATCTTTAAATAAATAGAAATGTATTGCACAACCGTGGAAAATTTAATGGTTTTTCACATATATTTGCAATGTTATTTGAATCATAAGTGTTAATGTGTTAATTTGTAAAACTTCACGTAAGCGTATTTCAGTTAAAAATATAACAAGATAATTGTTTATGTATATTCTTATTTTTAAATGTTTTTAGAAGATTAATAATTTTTATTTGTGATTTATTTATGAAGGTAGCTATTGTTTTTGTCTGGTACCTATAAAAAAAGGACACTGGTTATTTAAGGAAAAATATTTAAGCAATTTTTGGCCATACAAATCACAGGACTTACCGATAGTTTTAATTAAACGAAATGTAGATTCAGGTGCAATTATTTTTTTAATTACTACAGAGTTTATAAAATTATTTTGTAATTTTCATTGGTTGTATTTGTTTCATCAATTTAGAAATGAATAAATTGCGGTTACAATAAAAAAATGTATTTTTTTTTTTTAAATTGAGAATAAGAGATTACAATAAAATAACCGCTACTACCATAACTTTCACATATATAACAATTAGGCCTTCCAATAAAAATTATCACATAGGATACACTGGTTCTATTATTTTAATTGCAGCCAAATGCTAAAATAACAAACACTGACACTAAGCTAAATTTCATTATTTAAATGATATGTTTGTAATGTAAAAAATGAGTTACATTTTTAAAAGTTCCTATTTCGTTACATTAGTCAGAAAAACTCTCATTAAAATACTCTAATTCTGTTTTACAAAATGGCGTCCAAGTACCAAATTGCAAATATTGTTCCCATGCTAAATTACTTCCTTAGCATACAGAAATTAGATTTTAATAATTAAAAAGATCCCCCTTTTAAAAAAGCACTGCGCCTGTACCACGACTGGAATATATATGCTTACTGCTGAAGATTGAGCTATTTATTCTTGAGTATCGATAGGTTTTATAATAGTATCGACTATTACTTATGGGAAGAAAATCATAACTTTTTCGAAAAAAATATTTACAGTAAAATTGTACTTATTACGCCAATTGCCTCACAAATTCGTAAATTAGTTTTAAATTGCTGAGGTTTACTAAAGAATTTAACTTCCTAACACACATTCGAGTTAAAACTGTACTGGACTCAAGATTTAAGTACTGACTAATAATACATTATTTGAATGAACATAAGGTGTCTTGGGCCATAGACCATGACAGAAATATTTTGTAAAATCTCCTTGTTTTGAAGATATTATTAACTATAACCAAATCTGTCTGACAAAACATTACTTCCTTGGGTATAATGGAACTTCATTTTTCAGTTTAAATGACGGAAGAGCATGGAATACAACATTTTAATATCACTTAACAATTATCGTTAAATAACCTCACCACAATATTCGTATAAAATTTTGTAACTGAGATTTGATCAAATGTATCAATATGTTGAAAACACTGTAAAATAATACGTAAAATAACTTCCAGAACTATAGTAAATTATTTAAAGAAAATACATTTTCGTATGTATGTTTACAAATATTTAGGCCCCATGTTTAAATTACAACGTACTACCAAGTATACGAAAATGTACGTAAATCAGGAATAATACTAATGTAAAACACCACGTGTGATATTTAATTCTTATATTCGTTCATAAACACTACGATTTCCTAGACGATTTGTGGTCTAGTTATGAAAAGTAAATTATGATATTTTCTTTTTAAAATGTTTTTCTTGTTTAAAGTTTGCAATAAATATTACGCAAAATTATGACATGAAAATATGATAGTTATAAATTTTGCACATGTAATAATTTTAAAAACGTCTTTAATTAAAATATAATTAAATTACTTACACACATTCAATTGGTTATAAAAGCTGAAAAAATTGCAGTTAACATTCTCGCGTTATATCAGATGTACTAGAAATGGCATACCGCACATGTAACGCCGACATTTCTTCGTAATTTAAAGATATTTCATTTGATATGTATAAAAGGCAATGGATATTTATTAATCATCTTTACCAAAAATCACTTACATTTCATAGGCATTCATAATGCAGTTCTATGTAATCAGTGCTATTTTTTTTCGATAATCTCTTTTTCATTATTATTATTTACTGTTATTATTATTTTATTTTCAATATTTCAAAACAATGTCACGCTTATTTATTCAGTAAAAGATTTGACACACATGCTGTTAATACGGTAGAATATTAACTTCGTGAGGTTTGGTTATGAAAATAATATGATACTAAACAAACTAAATTAGTGATATAATACGTAAAAACTTGTTTTCACGACAAATTTTACAATTACATTAAGTTTTAAAATTTCTTGAAATATATATTTAGTAAATCCTAAATTTGTTTACTTTAAATTACATTGAGGAGTTGACACATGATGTGCACAACGTGAATTTTATTTTTTAACGTTTTTCATTATTTAACATCATTATAAAACTTAGTAGGCGTAACTTGACTGCTATTCGCCTAGCTGAATACGTAAAATTTAAACCAAAATATTGTAACAGGTTTTAGTTCAGTTATTTTTCTTCGGTAAAGCGGTGGGAATATAAATTAATTATTAGAAACGAACTAACCACGCCCACAATTAAAATAAAGTAACAATAATAAGATATCTTGTGCTTTAAGTGAGAGACAGAGTTAAAATGGAAAATTAAGAATAAATATTAGCAAAGAACTATTCTAATCCGACTGCCAAAATATTATTGGTAGAAAAACTGATACGTTTAAAGAAACATTTAGAAGCTAGTATACTGAAAGTTATATTTGTGTAAAAGATAACAATTTCAAATTGAGAACTTTTCAAATTATGCAGTATGATATTTTTAGATTCATAATCACACACGAAAAGTTTATTTTTAATTCGTGCTACTGAGAAAACTTGACAGGCTTTGTTTTTAACTCAATTGTTGATACCAGATGCCTTTACAGCTGTCAAGACATTCAACACAACTATAAGCTACAGTAGTAAACATGCTATGACTTCAAGGCTTGAATCTCTTAATGACGTTACAAAAAGCCTCCGCCGGTTTAATTTCCCACGTGCATGATGCAGATAATCACACTACAATCAAAATGTATTTCAATGGAAAATGCACATATTTGAAATAAAGGCAATATTTCGATCTTTAAACAAAAATATTCGCTGGTCTAGTATAGAATTTCATGGAAGTAAAACAAAATAAATTATAGAATGATTTCTGTGTAGTTATATAGTGCATTTTTGTCCCGTCCTGATACGTGGAAATTTAATATTGACACTAAAATAAAATGAATGTGATGTGTCATACACCTTCAGTATGACAGCGGAAACAGCTGATAGCTCGAAAGAATTACTTCTTTCCAGAATTTTAAAATTGCAAAATTAAACCCCCAATTTTTTCTGCGTCATAGAAACTTATGCGAAAAACATGCAGTTGTAAGTATTGAAAGTAAAGATTCGGACAGTTTGAATCTGTTGTATCATTTGTAATTATTAATACAGAATATGTTTTGTTTCTTACGAAATATAAACCTAAAACTTTATTCTCTTCGGTTTAAAATATATCACAACGCTGCATGCGCATAATCAATCTATGTAATTTATTATAACAAAAAATTGTGTTGCAAAATTTTTATCAATATACACAGTAATGAGATTCTTTTGACAACATAAATTAACCTCGTTCAGTGTTAACTTAGTTAAAATTCAAACGAAATTTGTGCCGTTCCTAATTAAATTAGGAATAATATGCATCCGTTCTTGTTTAAGCATAAGTAAATATGCAACTGTTTGCAATTTTGTTTATTATGTGAATATATATCACATATTTACGTATGAGGTCTCTATGAATTTTTCATATCATCTTATAATTAAAATCTCTGTGCAAAACATTCAGATATTGCCTTAGTAGAATACTGACACACCACAATCGCACGTTCTTATTGCAATAAAAGTTAACTTATGTTAAACAAATGTTCCTACTGAATTTCATCAATACATTATAGTAATTAATTACTTACAATTGATAAACTTAATCTGTTTCGTGTACATTGCAGGGCTATTTAAATGTAGAAAATACCTACTTGAGTCATTTTCTTAAGGTGAACTGTCCTGCAACAATACCGCTAGTCGCAAACCGTTCATTAATGCTACACAACATCAGCATGTTCCGACTAAATAAACACTACAGTCAAAGATTTTTCAACCTTAATTCAAATATCGCTAGTGGTAAAAACTCGAGATGTATATAGAGCCACCCACCAGATGAAATGACTCTCTAGTACGGTTAAAAGGAATATTTGGAAGAAGTGATATTTTTTTCCTTTAATACCAGCCGAACTATCCCAGCGGTTTGCGTGTGACCAAGCAATTCCCATGTTAAATTTCTTGACAAAAACAAAATAGGTAAGTTTAAGTGGGATTTTCGTCACGTCTATAGTAGCTCATTAGAGACGGTGGCTCACAACTTTACACAGTGACATGAATCGGGAGAGGAATCAGTCGGCATCGCATTCGCCTAAATCTATTTAAGGAAACGATGGAAACCAAAATACGACGGTCGGAGCTGAGAATCGTACCGGGCTCCAAGTGTTTGCGAGGCAAATATGTTACAGTTGCGCCACATAGCTCGGTCATAAAAAAATCAGAACTGTCGCTTAAGAGGCCTCCGTAGATAGGCTGTGTTTGTGTGTGTGAAGCAGGAGCGGTAAGGTTGCCACTAACCGACGTATGTAATACATTATCGCCTCTTCGCGCAAGCTACTCAGCTGGCGTGCAGTGCTTCACTATTATCCTTTTTCCTATGGGACTTTAAGCGATGACCACATTATTATATTTATGGGCAGCGTAGTTCAAAGTCTAACGCTTGTCTGTACAGTTTTGTTTTTCAAATCCGGCTGTTCATTTTCCAGATACGGCAGTCTGGAAGTGCCATTTTTGGCCGTTTTAAGGGGCCCGAAAATAATGTTTCTAATAAACGTGCCGAATTTTTAAAATTATTGCCACGTAGTTTGAAGTGTGCGTACTTTTCGTAGGTATACAAAAATGAGCGTTAAGTAGTTTCGTCAAAAACGAACAGTCGTAAAAGCTGCAACGCTTTTGAAGAGCAGGTAGGGAGGCCTTTTAACTATATCTCTCTGATTCCTCAGTGAGAAGTAAATATACAAATAAACTTGATAGGATGTAGTATTTATTACGTACTCCATTGTGATGCAATAATATGTCTAAGAAAACTAAATAGAATAGTAAAAAATAAATAAGCAGAGCATGCTTTAGTCAACAGGATACATAAACCACATAAAATTACATAAAAGGAAACGGGTAAGATAAAATAATGATAACCAAATTAAAAAAAAACTTTCCTTTCATGGAATTTTAAGTGGTTTATGTATCCTTTTGACTAAATACCCTTTTTATGTGTATTTTCCTATTCTGTTTAGTTTTCATTGACAAACCTGCTCATCGTAATGGAGTATGTCCACAAAACTTCATCCAGTCAAGCACTCCCATTGCACAACTCTTCCAAAGTTAATTAATAGATTTGATACGTGGCATTATCGAGGTATGAAAATTAGACAAATGTGAACACTTGTAAAATATGAGTTCAAAATAAGTAAAAGAATTTTGATTTTTCCTTTTCAAGCACAGTAATACGGACTTCACAAAAGATCCTAACAGTTCATCTTAAGAATGCTCAATATATGTTAGTCAACGATCGCTCGTAGCATCCTTCCCAGCTTTGAAATTAATTATGGTGACTACGGACGTTCTGTCAGGCGTCTCACATAATCCTACACGTATTATAATTGATAAATGTCCGCAAACTGTGTGAATTAATTCATGCGGCGAATATCATCATCCCTCAGAGGGAACTGAAGGTAAGTTTCTGTACAGATAGGTATTGCGTTTTCCACAATGAATAGAAATTCGGATGCCCACAAGACAACATTAAAGATGTGGTGAAAGATAATCTCACTACAGTAATGGTTACCCGTTTCTTAAACATGCTTGAAGATTATGAGATCTTTAACTCTTTCCAGACATAAAGAATGCTCGGCCATATTGCTGAACTCCCAACTCCTTATTATCGTAGTGTTCTACAAAAAACCGTTCTGCGATTGGTATGCGTCAACGGCATCCATCCTTCCTGTTCATAACTACTGTAGAATTACTGACTTGCCCATTTCCAAACACCACTCTACCCAGTAGAACACATTTGATGTAAAGAGCAAAAACAGTGCCACATTTAATTAATGGTCTATTAAACCTATAAATGGCATCAGATGTTCACTTCACACACCAGAGTGTATCCAACGAAAGTATGAATGTGTAAACTCAATTGCTCATTGGTTATTAACAACCAAAGTTTGGATAACTATAGTTTTGAAAATCATTTTGTGACAAAGTTAGTTACGGAACAGTAGTAAACGGACAAAGCTCTGTTTGAAAATCAACTACACTAGAAACAGTAATAACTGGATTTTTGTTGAAAAATTGTCAATGAGATTTGTTGCTGAAATAATGTGCATAGCCTATGATAACTAGTGATACTGAAAACAATACACTCAATATAAAGAATATCTTTTCAAACTGTAAATCCGTTGATTACAATTTATTCCTTCACTGTCTGTTTCGTCTCTGTCATTTGACATAAAATGTTAGTTTCCACGGACATCACCTTTGTCCATCAAGTTAGCGTATAAATCGCAATCAGATTAATTTCACTATTAAAAAAATACAGAATGGCAGTATTTCACTCTGAACAAGAAATAGACTGATATAAAAATAATTTAATATCCTGAGTCCTTCATCAGCTTCCATTGCATATTGTCTGTGTCGCTATTGCTATTTCCTTCAGAGGGTCCATCAAACCGTACATGAAAATAAAGTTCAGCATTGATTTTACAGTATCTTAAGTAGTGTTTTGAGAGGAGTTTGTCAATATAATTTAATTTGAAAGACTTGATTTTGACATCATCATCCAGTCGATCAGGTAATACTTTAAGCTCTAATATTTATTTTGCATACCCTACGGGCTTTTCCAATGCCTGTCTAATAAAACGGTTCACCTCTCACAAATATGTTGTAATGTGTCATAGGCGTACGGGTAATTATAATTAATTTGCGTTTGGCCAACTGAAAAGTTCAATATTTTAGTTGGCTTAACAATGCTGCACACAGATTGTTTCCAGTTGAAGAAAGATAATCCAGATATATTCCGAGGTCTGATCACAGTGCAATGTTTATCGAATTCTCCACATGCTCTTCAGTCCTCGCAATAGTTCAGTCTTCCTTACATATTTCTCAATAATACCGAAAATCTAATCTGGCGGAATATATGAATGGGTGGGAACTGTAAAGTTCATGATATCCTTTTCGACGTGAGGTGGAGCGTCTGTGAGCAGCTTACAGTTAATACCAGCGAGGATGGAGATCTAATTCTGATCACCAAAACCGTCCGCAAATAGGCAAACTGTGGTGATCCCTGGATGGGATATCAGTTGTATTGTTATCTATGATGTGCTGCAGAATCTGTCTGCTTGATCCCTACGCAACCTCATTCTCAAACTACGTGTAAACGAATAAATTACTTTGATTTTTGATGTCGTGGTCCCCTTGCGTATTTTGAGTTTTTAGATGTACAGTTGCCTACTGTAGTAGGTAGGCTGACATGGGAGCTTCGGTAATATCGCTTTTATATGACAGTCAAGCGAGAATGTTACTTCATGTACTTCTTCACCTCGGGCAGACTCAAAGAAAGCTGGTGCTCTCAATTTGTGGTCTCTACTTTCATACATCAGAGTTTTCTTTTATTATAGTGTAGAAGCCAACTTAGTTTAGTTTCTAATTCCAAACAATCTGAGCCCTTATCTGACTCAGGTGTTTAATAATTTATACTGTATTCATTTGTAAATCTCACCCTGGAGATTTCGTAACGAACCTTCAATGGTAAATGTTGCTCACTGTGCAGTTTATTGTATAATTTCCAAATTTTGTGTAGATGAGAGGCTTGGTTAGTAATATATCTAAAGACTAATAAGATATTAATGGTTAAACGTATTTATAAACGCCAGTCTTTAATAATTGGTACTTTGCAGATATTTGGTCTCCACCTCGTTTTCCTCATGTGATTTTCTTGTAGTTATCTAATATTTGTTTACCCTTCTCAGACTATATTTGCTTACACCCAGAATCAACATAAAAGCCTCTTAACATACTCTCATTAGCAATGCACCTAACTATGATACATCAATTTGAACAATGTTCTTGGTGGATAAATGTTTATTTTCTTTACATTTCTTACCTTCCCTTCTGATCCTTTCCGCAATTGTGTATCGCCAGTGCAGTTTGAGGACGAAATTTTCCTGTTCCACTTTGTAACTTGTAGAATAAGTACCATACATCATGGAGATTCTATTTTCTGCAGTGTAGGGCACCCGATGAGCGATGGCAGAATGTTGGCATTGATGTCTGTAATAAAATAAAGTAAGTCGAGGTTCTTTGAACAGCAAGAGTGACTTTGTGACACTAAAAATGTTTTGTTTTCAGGCTGTTTGAATAAGAAAAAAGTGACTCTATTTAAAAACTATGAACAATATTTTTAAACCATTCGTTTAAAATTTAAAATTTTTCAATATAATTCTCGAAAATTGTATTTTCTTTGCTGATTCTTCGTCCTTCTGTTTGGTTTCGCATATGTTATATTCGTCTTCTTTAATAAATCCCCTTCCATACGAAGAATATTAAAAATTTACTATAGAAAACTACCACCGAACAATGCCTGTGGACACCTTTACGAAGCCGTTGTAACAACGATATTACTATTTATATAAGCTTAAATAGGGTCTACCAGCGTTGGAAAACGCATAATAAGCACACGACGCGAATCCTGAGCTAATTTGAAGACGAAAATATTAGTGAAAATGTATTGTACATTTTACGTGCACAATGTGGCAACACTGCACGGAGAAAATCCCCTCTTGTGCTCCACGTCCAGGTATTATTGTATGTATGTTACGTCTTGAAAACGTAGAATCGCGTTTGGACTGCTCGGGATTTTAATCTGCACCCATGAAATGCACAGGCCAGAAAATTAGTAATAATATTATTAAGATGTATGTGTAGTACACGAGGGGACTAGCTACAGTGCTATGTTGCCACATTGTGTGAGGATAATGTCGTAGTAAAAGAGTTTGCAACAAACATTTTCGTCTCCAATTTACCCCCCAGTATTCGCGTGGTATGCCCAGTGTGCGTTTGTGTTTGCACAGCCTGTATAATGCGTCCTGTAGAGGGAGCTATAATCAGAATATTTAATCCTTAATCACTGCATGGTTAATTGAGTAGCCTATTTCCAAACACTGCTATGTGAAAACCCTGCATTGTGATCTGTATAACGTTGCATCTTATTAACTGATGTCACCAATGGCTAGAGACATGCAAAATTGCGATATTTTCTGACAGTTTACTAGACTCCAAGTGACTATAGGCTCGTTTGACGTCTCCTGCTGGCCGATATTGTCGTGACTTGTCGCGGAGAATCCTTACACGGTAGAGAGGCTAATCACTGTAAAGACGTAACACACGTAAATGACAACACATAAAATTTCGTGGCCAATTGAATAGCAAATAATGCTCTGTTAGGTATAGGAAAATGAAGTTTAGTCTGCTACCAAATTATAACACGAATTTTGCATGTCTCTACCAATGGCCTAGGCATACGTTCGTTTACAGTATCGGAACGAGGTGGCGCAGTTGAAGAAATCTTATACACTGTAGCTGACTGATTGCGTGTCACAAATGCTCGTACGTAGCTTATTGTTTCGTACAATGACTTGTAATTGGATTGGCTGACGTGTAGAATGTCCCTGGATGGCGACTACCAAGCAGATTTGTCAGAGAGTGCGGCTACGCTGTTCTGAAACATGCGAAATGGGACGCTATTCTGAAACATGCGAAATGGGGCGCTATTATGAAACATGCGAAATGGGACATTATTCTGAAACATGCGAAACGGGACGATATTCTGAAACATGCGAAATGGGGCGCTATTCTCAAACATGCGAAATTGGACGCTATTCTGAAACATGCGAAATGGGGCGCTATTCTCAAACATGCGAAATGGGACGCTATTCTGAAACATGCGAAATGAGGCGCTATTCTCAAACATGCGAAATGGGACGATATTCTGAAACATGCGAAATGGGACATTATTCTGAAACACGCGAAATGGGGCGCTATTATGAAACATGCGAAATGGGACATTATTCTGAAACATGCGAAATGAGACGATATTCTGAAACATGCGAAATGGGGCGCTATTCTGAAACATGCGAAATGGGACGCTATTCTGAAATATGCGAA